>MU227760.1:1541380-1558817 GCA_018584345.1 Thuja plicata
TTAGGAAGCTATACACTCCTACTATCCCTAATACCAATGTGCATTGTGAGTGTATAGAGGAAGATGCAACAAGAAATATTTTGGATGAGGATGACATCCATGTGAGAAGACTAAGAATTCAGGAGCTTCTAAAGTTGCAGACACAAATAAGAAGAAATGGATTGTCATTTGGGGGTTTTTACCCTGATCTCTCCTATTTTGATAGGATTAAAGCTATGATTGATAACTACTATGTATTAGTAGAACAACTGGATACAGTATTCGAAAAGAAAGGTGCTCAGTCACTTGAGCATTCAGAATCAGAAGAAGAGAGTGGTGATGATAGTGATTATGCAGGTCCTTCTATGCTTTCTCCACAATGACAAGCACCAGAGCAAGAAATGGCTGAGATCCCACAGTTGCAGGGAACAGAACAACATATTATATATTTAACAGTTGCAACACATCCTGATGATGTGGAAGAGCCTACAGCAAAGAGGCAAAAGTTGGAATTAGGCTAGCCTTCAGTTGAAAGGCAAAATAAGAAAAGGGATAAGGCTAAGCCCTTAGTACCAGGCACTAGGTTATATGATCATAACCCGAGAAAAGCAATCAAACAAGGCAAGAAGCAAAGGCCTGAATTAGAAGATGAGGTAGAGATACCACTCAGGGCCTGTGTAGATGAAAGATTGCTTAATCAGAAAAAATTCCTTGATGATGACAACTTTGTGAAGACAGAGGAATTTAAAGACTTCCTTAGGTGGCACAAAGCAGAGCAGCTAAAGTCCCAATTACTTGTGGATGGGAAAGAAACAATTACCAATGAAGCTCTTGTGGCCCTAAAAAATTATGATCATGAGATTGAGGACATCTCTCCTGAAGATGCCAGGAAGATGGTACTTTGAAGTGGAATTTTATTGGCTGAAGGCTGGGACTTGGCATCTGCATTCATCATAGATCAAATCAGAAAGCATCCTGAGCTTAAAATGGTCAGTGAAGTCCAAGTAGGAGAGATGATCAAAGGATTTGGGTATAACCCAAAGTCACAAGCCTTTGCCATGTGGAATTTGAGCCCAAAGGACCAGAAGCCCCAATTAGTAAACATTCAAGAGAATATGGTGGGGAATCAAATGGTGTGGTTAGTCCAGAACACAGGGGACCTAGAGATTTCTCAAATAATGACACACTGGGCTCAGTTAAATGAGGATAAGACAAAGAAATTGTCTGATAGGTATAGCACTCTATTGGAAGAAACAAGTGCACTGTCTAAAGATAGAGACATGTGCCATATAAAACTATATCAGAGGGATCAGATGATAAAGACATTGTCAAAGGAATTAGAGGCAAAGCCTGAAGTTTTGTATGTGCCAGCACAACCGCCACCTATGCAAATTGAAGACAAGCCTAAGTCAGAAGAGGCTGTAGAAAAAAAGGTGGATGAAGAAAATGGAAATGCAATAGCATTGAAAGCATTGAAAGGTATATTAAAACATAGGATTGAGATCCTCAAAGACAAAGTTGATGTTGTAATCAATACTTATAATAAATTGCCTATATTGCATGCTGAGGTATTAAGATACCTTATAATTCTAAACCCATACTTCACAAAATGGTCTACCAGGGCAAGTTTATTTGAAAAATTGTCATCTTTGCAGTCCATAAGGGTAGACTTTCCTCCAATAGTCACAGAGGTAGAAGATGAGATCAAAAGGGTAAACATTGCTCTCTCATTCTTCAAGGGAAAATTGAACCAAATAGAGGCTAAATTGAGTCTCTTTTCAGCTGACTTCAATAGGTTTATTCCTGCTTTAAAAGGAGAAGATGACCAGGTGAAAGCTATAGATGCCTGGAGAGGTGAGTTTGACACCAAGATGCCTAGTGAAGAGGATTTTATTTCAAGAACTGAGGTTGATATAGATGGATTTAATTTAATATTGGATGAGGCATTCAGAGCTGAAACAGATATCAAAAAGTTCCTACTTGATGTCAAGAACATCACCGATGTGAGATGGGACAGGAAAAAGGCGCAGATACAAAGTACTTAAGACTTTAATTGGCCAACAGATGATGAGGTAAAGGCATGGGAAGTCATGACAACACCGAAGAAAAAGAAGCCTGTGGTAGAGGAAGAAATTTTGGATGATGAGTGAGGTAAGCACTTGGCGCTGCACTGTTCATAGACAAGATGGACAGTTATTTCTAAAGGAGATGTAGATGAGCAGGCGAGAACAACTATCTAGACTTTGCATAACTACACCAGCTACCATCTACAAATCAGATTGCAGTCGCTAGGTCGGGAGAAGAACAAGAGATATCTGATTATACCTTTTTGACTCAGTCACTTCATCGCTTCTTCTCTCTCTCTCTTTTGTCTCTCTAGTAACTTTAGGGTTAGGGTTTTGAGACCATACGAATCTTGTTGCATCCTTAGGGATTCGAAGATGGTCTAGAATCTATATAAAGCAGAAGAATTATAATTGTAAAAGGTCTTTGATGTTGGAACATTTTTGAAGAAGAGATAATATACTACAAAGTTCAGATATTCTGGTTTATATCTATCTTTTGAAGCTGTGTAATCTCTGATGTATAAAAAGATGGATCTTATAAATAATATACGGTGCAATTTTACTCTTCTCTCTTGCTGTCTCTTTTTATTTGTATGTGCTCTTCTATGTTGAGTTTATAAGGTATTCTGAACATACTGGTTATAAGGTAACCATTTAATTATTTGTAAGTTTCTTTCAAGGAAAGAATTAAATGTTGTAAGTGATTTCAAGGAGCATACTACTTTGTTTAAGGATTTGATACAATAGATTTGGGGTGACAGGATAACTTGTAAGGCAATTTATCTGAGTTGCATGTGAACTGTAAGGTAGTTTACTGTGTTTTATTTATATGATATCTTAGCTTATATTTGACTCCATAGCCCAAAGGATAGGCACTGACCCAGAAACAGTTTGACAATCTATCTGTGTCTGAGATATTCCAAGTTATCAAAACCAAATCAATTAAAACACTTTGTTACTAAGAACAAACAAACTGAACTTGTTAAGGACCTCTGTCAGCAGGACACTGTCCATATTATTTATTCCTTGAAGAGTGAATCCATTAGGTTATCCTTCCTATAAAGAAAAGGAAGAAGGATGAGAATCCTTGTATCACTAGTTATTGTTATGTTTATAACTATGATTTGTATGGTAATATCTTGTTTATGGTTATGCTTGGTCATTTGCAAGATAATTCATAATTTGGTCCAATAAAGATACATAGCTAATCAGTGTCCACATCAACAAGTACTGTGTAAACAACAATCTTAAGAGGTAAAACCTGCCTGAGTATTTGTGGAGCTCAAAAATGAAGAAGGACCTTATCCAGTCCTTAGCAATTAGGCTTTTCTTGTCTCTGAATTAGGATTATAAGAAACAGGGTTCAAATAGACATTTCAAGCATTGTGGTTCATACAAGAAAAACCCCTAACAAGAGTCACCACTTGGATTACGACCCTTTTCTTCTTTTGTGAATTTAATTGTAACCTTGATAAGGAATAAGTTTGCAAAGGTTCTCAAATATCAATGAATGTTGAGTTCAAGGACATTTAAAGATTGGGAAAGGGTGGTTAGTTATATTTATCTTGATTAATGTCTACCATCAGCATCTATGGTTGAGTGAAGTTATTATGAGGAGGATATGTCATGATGACAAATGGTGAAGTTCTAGGAATTTGTTTCTCATTATCACGAGGAGGTTCTTGAAAGATTGCACTTTTATTCTCTTCTTCCTCTTCTTCAATCATGTTCACTACGCTCCATTTTATTTTAGACCTTCTTTTTCTTACTGTAAATTCACATTTTCATGCCTTAGTGAGATTATTTGTTATGTCTGGGTCTTCTTCATTGTTAGATTTTGTGCAAAGTTAGAACTGAGATAGGATATGATGTCGGTTGTCAATCACATGCAATCTGCAAGATACATATGATCTAAGATCAAAATAGTTGAATGAAGAGAATTTGAAATGAGAGAAAAATAGAGATAGAAAGAGAATTTTTTATAAGACTCACTTAGTTATCGCCTAACTAGTGAAGGTGAGAATTGAGTGCTTATTATATAGAAAAAGAAAGCCATATACAACCAAGAGGTGCATTAAATCTCATTCCCCATAAAAGGTTGGAATTTTTACCTTCTTGGTAAATGTTAAAATAGATGTTATTGAAAGAGAGGAAAATAAAGAAATAATTGCATGCAAGGAAACCACAACCTATAAAAGCATACAAAAAAAATCCTATCCTAACATAAGAGAAATGTAGACAAGCTGCATAAAAGAAAACAAATGAATTCAAACACTCCCTCAATATGAACCCCATGTCCTTTATTTCTTTTCAAAATGTTGACATGTTGCTCCCATTAAGAAAAAATGAACCTATATCATGAAAGCGATTTGGCATGGTAACAAGAAGATTCGAAAGTTGTGGTTAACAAACTGTTGAGAAATGATTCCAATTTATAGAATTTGCAAGAGGAATTGAAAATTTAAGAATTAAGTGTGTAAATAGGCACTTTGAAATGCAATTAGAAAAATGTCATAAATTTGACAATTGACAAATTTAAAAAAGGAAATTTGTCATTAATTATGACAAGTTTGATGCACAATTAGAAATTAGTGAGTGAAAAAGGGGAAATTTGTCATAAACTATGACAACTATGAAAAAAGCAAAAAAGGAAAATTTTCATAAACTATGACAATTATGACAAAAGAGAAAAATGAAAATTGTCATAAACTATGACAATTATGACAAAAGGAAAATGAAAGGTGGAGGCTAGAATTTAGGAAGTGGAGGCTAGAAAAGAGGGATGAGTGGATAATTAATTTTTAAGTTAATTTCACTCATGTTAGTAAAATAGGAATTAGGAAATAGGAAAAATTAGGAAATTAATAATAATTCATAAATTTGAAATTAGACAATTATATAATATAATTAATTAATTGTGGGGAAAAGGGGGAACATTGGGAAAAATAAAGTTTATTTATTTATCATAGGTTAGGACCTAAGAATAGGAAATAAATTGGTGATTATTTACCCCTATACAAAATGAAATTGATTGACAAGATTAAACTAATCAATGATGAAAAATGACATTATTAGACCTGACCAAAAGGTTAAATCGATCAGAATATGATGACAATTAGGGAGAAAAATTAGTAAGTAATTAAATAGCTTTCATTATTTAATTAATACAATAATTATACAATATTGGTGTTCAAACACGCAATATAGAAGACACGTTAAAAAGGGGGGCAAGAGGTATGCACCATTATTTAGTGTCTACATTTTTCCACTCTTTGAGGCAATGCGATCATGAGTGTTGTGTCAAAGAAAAATTAAAATATCATGCTCTAGTAGATCGACAGAAATGGGAGGTAGGATGCCTTCTCAAAAAATTGGGTAGAAATTGATGCGATGATAATTTTTTGAAAAGAGAATGATTGCGAGGATTGACGGAAGAAATTTTAGGAGAAAGCAGAAGTTAGATAGAAGAGAAGAATAACTAGTAGTGATTAAACATTGCTTTCATAAGTGCACTATTGACATAATAGCTTTATTATTTAAAATGGAAAATGGATGTGTCACACCATGGCATAGAAATTTAGGGAGATAATACAATCCCTTTGCGTAAAAACAAACACATTGAAGACAAGGAATGTTTCCATCCATCCAGAAGTATATGACATAAGTGCCCCAAAATTTTATGAGAAACATCCCGCAAATAGAAGACAAAAACAAAATAAGGATCATGAACCATCCCGACCACTCTCATCAGTCATTGATATCCCAGAGTAGTATAGGAACATGACCAAAGGTAAATCAATAAAAGATAAGACTCACTTACCAAGCAAATCAACAACCATTCAGATCTTGTTGCCAAAGTTAATAGTTTGTTTGATTGATGATGATAGATTAAAGGAATGAAGTACCTTGTCTAAGACAAATATCATCTAGTTTTGAGTATACCAAGACACTAGATAAGAAAAAATGATGATTGATAAAGGAAAAATTGACCTTGATTGATTGATAAGACAAGTTTTATATGATTGACTATTATCATGATTTGATAGATTGTCTATTAATGCATGATTTTATTAAGCGCAAAGTTTAAAAAGTATTCAAATTGTGTCTGCTCAAATGTATAGATTGTCGCAAGGGAAAAATTATTGAGAACAACCAGTGATTATATAGATGATGATAAAATTAAATGAGTGTCATTAAATGCCATGTATTAATTTGTATTTTTAATGATTTGTTTATATTTTGGATTTTTTTAGGACTTTTTATTCTTTTTATTGATTTTTTCAGCATCATATATGATTTTTATGGTCTTTTTTCAGGATCATATTCAATTTGTAGGGTTTTTTTTAGGATCGTAATTGGATTTTTTCAGGTCATTAAATTTTACATGAGCAAGATGTGCTGAATTGCCCCAGTTTCTAGCAAGGGAAGGACATTATGGAAAGAAAAATGGATTGGTAAATGGATGAAGACCTTAGATCTGTTTGGGTGCCAAGGACTATCCAAGAAATGGGATAACATGTTTTTGGTAAAACTTAAGGATTAGACATGAAAAGGATAGGGAAATGAAATGGTGTACTAGATGGCATGTCAGGAATGGACATGTCAAGAGTTTTTTTTGGAAACATGTTTTGCATTTAATATTCTTATTTTATGTCAAGGCCAAGATAGGGATTTGGATAGGAAAATGATTTGGATAGGATAAAAACAAGATATGGATAGGATAAGAAAGATCAATAAGGGATATGAATGAAAGGTTAGGATAGTATAGAAAATATGGACCAACGAGATGTACTAAATGTAAAGGAGATAGGACATGTGATGCTTCAAGGGAGATATCTAGCCTTGTCAAGATCAAAGTTGGGAAAAAGGGCATATGATAAGGGATATGACAAGCATATGATAATGGAGGAAATGATGGGGATAATGGAGGATAATTATAGGGGTATTATATCATAGGAAAATATGGATGAAACCTTCCTCCAAGTATGGAATGAAAGTTCATAAACTTACACATGATGCATGTTTGCTAGGTTTTCATAATGGTAATTTCCCAAATTGTCTATTTTTTAAGGTTTTCACTATTGGATGAAATTATTTCTCTTTATTTATTTTTTGTGTTTCCAAGGCGTTTGCTTGCCAGGTTTTCACCAAGGCAACTTTTTTTTTTTTTTTTTCCTTTTTTTCCCTTTTTTGCATTTTTTTTTTGACATTTTGACATGTTAGGAAGAAAATGGATGCATGACATGACATGGATGAAGGAATCAAGTGTCTTTATTCTCAGAAAGGTTCTTTTGAAATATATACAATAAAGGACCATGATAATATGCGAAAAGACGTTGGTAGGGTAATGAAAAAGGGATATGAAATGGACGATTATATAAGAGTGGATAATGATTATAAAAAGGATTGGATAGGATGAAGGAAAGGATGGAAATAGGTTTTGGATGATGGAGGGAGTTAAATAAGGCTAGATTTTGAATGGATGAAAATGGATGCAAAGAAAAGTAATGACACACACCTTGAGGGGTGGTGGAGGTAAAAAAATGATGGATGTGATGGAGGAAAGGATATGGATTTGGGGACATAAAGACAAAAAATGGATTTGGAAGATGGAAGGATTTTTGATGGAGGAATAGAAACATTGGATGTCAATTTGGATTTTTATTTGGGACACTGTGCTTCAAGAAGCTTCTTGGGAATCTACATGCGTTTGGATTTTTCATTTTTTATGGGTTCTTGGAATGTATTGCTTGTATAACAGATCTAGGAACCCATATTTATTTGGAATTTTAATTTTTATTAATGGGACTTTGTAGCCTTTTTGATATTTATTTTTCTTTTTGGATCACATTTTGATCTTTTTCTTCATGTCGATTAGACTAGACATGTTGATCCTTGACTGCATGCGTATTAGTTGACTTATGGACTTTATGTTTGGCATCAAAATTTCTTGGAAAGGGAATGGGATTCATGGATTCATAGGAGTTGTATGGAGGTATTTTGGATGGATGTAAGGTTCTCATAGATGTGTGCCTCTGTTGACATGCATTTGGGAAAGTGTAAATGGATTACCAGCTAGTGGAGGGAGGAATATATGAACCTAAAATGGATGGAAGGTTTGAAGGGAGAGGTATAAGTTTGGATTTCAATTTGGAAGGGATACCAACACCGTGAGATTGAACTTTATAATTAAGACCATGGAATTTAGAAGTTTCTTTCATATGAAAGGGTTCTAATATACCTTTTTTATGGAGGTGTAACCCTTTAACATGATAATGCTTTCTTTAATTGGTAGGACACTTTTTGGTAGATGTGAGTCCATTATTTTGAGGTGTATATGCTATGGAAGGAATTATAGGATCATGAAGTGAACCGAATTGGATGGAAGAGGAACCCATTTCAATTGTATGGGGCTCATGAATGAATTGCAAAGAGGTACTTGAATCACAAGAGGGATCAGGAGGAACAATGGGATCCTGTGATGGAATAGGATTAGTGATAGGATCATTCGGAAGAATAGGATCTTGTGGGGGATTTGGAGGATTAGAACAAGGAAATGAAGTGGTGGATGGATCTTGAGGAGGATCTAGAGGGATGGTGGGACCTTGTGGAGGATCCAAAGGGAATATGGGATCTTTTGGATGAAGTGAAGGTTAAAGGACACCTTGATCTTGACTTGGAATGGGGTCATGGGAAGAAATGGAAGGGAGTTCATGATTTTTCTTAGGAAGGGGATGATCAATAGGGTTCAGAGGGGAAATTTGATCTTGGCATGGAAAGGGATCATCTTGGATAGGAAGGATAGGGATAATGGTATCATCATGGATAAGGGGATAAGGATAGTGGGATCATCATGAGGCTCAAGGGGAATAGAATATTGGTAAATAATTGGAGGGGATTAGTCATCCTTGGGATCTTGATCATGATATGTTTTAGGACATGTTTTTTTATGCTTTTGATCATCCTTTTGACATGGTATATGGATTTTTACATGCAAGGGGCATTCTTGGAAGGGGTCGACATTTTGACAGGAGGGAGATGGACTTTGCATGGGACTCTCTTGAATGGGTTGTATTGGAAATGGAAAACATGATGGAATTGGTTCAAAGGAACTTGGGATATGCATAGGAATAGCTTGGATTTATTTTATGGATAGCCATTGGAAGGTTGCATCATTGGAAGAGTCACTTGATGGAGATGGGAGAAATTTCTCTTGTAAGGCTTGTGGGGATGAAGGAGTAGAGGGAAACATGGATGCTTCTTTAAGGTCAATGTCTTTAGGGGAAATAGGTGTGTCATCCATGTGATTATTTTGGGATGAAGCATTGCTAGACACGGGTGAATTAGTTTGTTAATGCTCTTCATATATACAATCCAATTTTTGAAACAAATTATTTATAACTTTAGACTTGAACCTTCGTTGCTTGATTCATATTGTTGGTTATTCCACATCAATTTTTTTGTATTGAACATGCTCAAAAAAAGTTTCTCATTGATTACGATTGGTTTGTGCCCAAAAGATGACATGTTTTAACATGTCTTTGTTGCATATGAAGACATAAGAGGGTTTTCATTAGCATTCAATGTTCTTGAATGGAAAATTATTGGTGACCTTGATTGATTCAACTTTATTATAGGCACAAGAGGTTGTCTGATTTCTTGATGCAAACTTGGTTGCATTGGAATGAAGATTGGTTCATAATTTTGTGGTGGCCCCAATTGAATTATACCACACTATGATTGAAATTATTGATTTCGAACTTGGTTGAATGATTTTTTTGAAAGTCGATCAAATGGAGACTAATTTGAAATTTGACTGATTTGAGGATGATCTAGGACTTGGTTGAGATTTTTTTTGTTCTTGCATATGAGTGAGCTAGAGCTGGTTGAAGATTTTGTTTGCCTCATTTATTTGTGAAATAAGTTTTGGGATTTTGGATAAGTTAATGAGACATTGTATGTCAACTTCATCAAAATAATCATTTGGACATCTGGGGATTTTGGCCATCTTTTCTTCCAAGATTTTATTTTCTTTATCCAACTTTGCTTCCAAATTTTGAATCAAGTGTGCGTGCACTTGATGTAATTGATTTTTTATTGTGTTGATGACATTTTTCCTAGTTCAAGAGATTGATGTGAAGTGTACATAACATTTGGGTCAAAACCTTGTTGTTGTGAAGGTACAACTTTTCTAGGATCAAAGGGTAATTGTGTGTTCTCACTTGAAGGGTACATGGGTTGATATGAACCTTGTTGGCTTTTGTAGGCTTGAATCCTTGTAAATATTGGCATGGTGACTATATGAAAGTGCAAGATATTTTTGAGTTTTTGAGAGGATTTTAGAATGAAAATGCAACTTCAGATATGCAAGGACTTTATACAAATGCAAGTTTTGGATTTTGGATGATTCTGCAAAGAAACCTATGTCTTATGCAACTATTTTTTTTGGATTTTTACCTTTTGAAGATATTTTGAAAAATACAAACCTAAGAGTATAACCTTAGGAAATTGAATAGGGATCTTGACTTGAAAGAGGATAAAGAGGGACAAAGGATAATTGGATAAAAAGGACTAGGTCAAATCCATCATGACAAAGGCAAAGTTTGACCAATTGATAAAGGGAAAGTTTGGATAAAGGGACAAAGGGACAAAGGCACCAAATCAAGATGTTGTTTTCAATAATGCATGGAAAGACTCCTAGGTTTAGATTTTTTAGGATTTTGCACATTTTCAAAGGGATCTAAGTGAAAAATGAGGACTTATGCAAAGGGACAATAGTGAGGACTTATCCAAAAGGATTTTAAATTGTAAATTCAAAAGGGACTAATGCAATGCATGAAAATATTGCAAAGGGACTATGTTATGAATATGAAAAATGAGGACTATTATGCATGCCACAAGGCTCAAAGGTGAATTTTTTGAGATTTCATAAGTTTGCAAAGGTTTAAGACAAGGTGTTTGTGACAAAATGAAGTGTTTAGGAATGATCTTGAAAATTATTAAGAGTGTTTTAAGAATTTTCAATTTTAAAGTTTGACACACTAAGACAAGACACATCATGCAGAATGACTATTGTAAAATTTTAAAAAAATAAATCACAACTTAGGTTAGCTAGGACAGTGTCTACTGAATTCCCACTTGAACAAAGTTCATCCTGTGTCTACTCATAGCGGACAACCTAAAATATTGGAGGCACAAGCTCCTCCTTATAGTTCCCTCACTTTCTAGGTACACCAAGCTTCGAATCCCAAGTGTAATCGCTTCCCAAGATACCATTGTCTCTACTGAGAGCCAAAAAAATATGGGATGTCTTAGTCAGTCTTATACCTTTTGTGCCAGGAGATAGAGGGTTTTATGGGGCCACTATAATAATATTTTTTTAAATATGGCATCTAATCCAAAGATAACTTGTGAATCATACAAGATAATGTGGTAGTGCTAGCACTATTGAGACATATAGCCCCACAAAGACCAGGCACAAGCAATCTTAGGCCTATGAGTCTTTAATCTTGAAGAGGTGTTTAATTATAGTGGGTTGGAAGAGGCTAGCTTTTCATTTTTCTAACTCGGGTCATTCCCTCTCACCAGCTCTACTAAAGCTCTTAGGAGGTAGACCATCTAAAAGATTAAATGGATTTCTCTTCACCCAAGATCTGCAAAGGCAAGGGGAGATGATACAACCATTAAACCTTAGGATTAAAATCTAAAGAACACTTAAAACACATAAGGTTATATGTTTATTTTTGAATTAGAAAGGAAATGTGATCAGAATTGTACAATTTGTTATTCTTTTCCTTCCTAATTAAAACTATGTGAAAATCTATTGTTTTATTAACCCATTAAGAAAGAAAATTTGATGAAAATATGATAATTTGTTGTTCTTTCCCTTCCTAGTTAAAACTATGTGAATATTTTAGGGTTCTTTGATCCACCTAATTAATCTAAGTTAAAATTGCCAAGTTCTTTGATCCTCCTAATTAGGCTATGTGAAATTTTTTGTTCATTTATCCTCCCAATTAGGCTAGATGCAATTTGATAGTCAACACCAATTAAAAATGTTGATTTTGTTGCATGTTAAAAATAATAAAGCTTGTATATATCACATGTTAGACTCCCAAGTGCACAAATCTTGTTCCTCTACTTGCAAAGCACGCCAAAAAAAAGAAAAATCCATTAGAATTGCATGTTCATGTAAGGTTCACCAAATGTAAGACTAGAAAAGAGGTTAAAAAGCATATCAAAAAGGAGTTATGAAAACAAAAATGAGTTGTGAAATGTGACAAATAAAGACAAAAGAGGGTGAGAAACCCAACTAATTTATAACCCACTTAGGAAATGACAAAATAGTGGTTATGAGAGGTGGCACAATAAGCCAAAAGGTGTGTGACTCAACTACCCATGTTTGGTAGTGAGTGACAAATATAGCTTAAGTATTTTTCCACATGTACAGATATTAAAAAATTCTATTAACCTAAGCAAGCTTAAATAAAATGTGTAGGAAAAACAAATACCCCCTAACATAAGAAAAATAAAAAACATACACTAACACCGCCCTTAAGCATAGCTTAGGTGGGTGAAATGATGGGTCTCGACAAATGAGGTCATTTTGGGTACCCATGTACACAAAGATCTCCCTCGCCCCCCCCAAATAAGAAGCCCCCCTCCCCACATAAGAGGAATAGCCCTCCCCCTCCTCCCCCGTCGTTCCCCCCCCAAAAAAAAAATAGAGAGAGGAAATGAATGATTAAGAAGTCCCTCCTAAAGGAGACACTTATCACATACCAAGAAAAGCTCACAAATGATGGAACTTGCTTTCGATGAAGGGTTTGGTGAAGATGTCTATAGTTTTTGATACTCCTAAAAGATAGTTTGTTGTCAGTAGTTTTGTGAAAGTCATAAAACTTAATGAAGCTAATTGGTAAAGAGGAAGAATACACTATGGAAGACAGTCGCTAAAGCAGAATATCAATGACACCGAGCACTGAACAGTAGAAAGAACTGAGTTAAGAAAAGGATAGTTATTGATCATGAGTTAGTCATCGAGTAACCAAGAAAATATATGTCACTGCAAAATATTAGAGCACACTATTGAGTATACCAGAGCCAACCTAACATTTCAAATTTGTAACACTAAACCTAGACGTCGAGCGGGAAATCTTTTATAGTTTTCAAGGTAAATGTTAGGTAGAACATTTGGATTGCAGTAACATGATTGCACATAATCATGAGGAAATTCAACCAATGATATTCTAGTATAATAAATGCGTTGGGAATGAAACCAAACTCGCATTGCCTCACCTCCACCGCAGAAGGAGAAGGATCTAAATTAGGTTAACCACCTTAAGATCATTGAAAAGAAACAAGACATGTTGATGAAAAATAGATGGTGAATATTATAGAGAAATAAGAAGTTATAGTGACAAAGATAAAGATAGAATTTATAAGTTATAGGGTGCAAAACATATAAGTTATCGAGTGTAGAAAGAGGTAATGCACTTGCAGAGAATAAAGAGTCTAAACAATATTGTGGTTGATGCATACTTGCAGACATTTTTGTAATAGTTTTTCTAATAGTTAGTGTTATGCCCTACATCCCCGTCCCTACATTTTGTGTGCAAAATGTTGGGTCCCCCCCTTTTTTTTTTCTTTTTCTTTGCTTTTTGCTGCGGCTTTGCCTTGTCTTTCTTTTCCTTTTTGCTTTCTTTCTCTGGGGTTTTCTTCCCCGGTGTGTGTTGTTCTCTTGGTTTGTATTTTCCCTCCGGGATACCAGATCCCGGAGGTTGCCTTTTTGGTTGGAAGCTGGATTCCAGACTCTGGGATTTTTTGCGATGATGTTCCTAAGTCTTAAGAACATCGTAAGAAATGCCCGGGCCCGGAGTCCAGAGTTTTTTCCTGACCTGATATCTCCGGAAGAAGGAGGATTACTTTTTATTGCCGGTATAAATAGACTCGCCTGTCATTTTCACACTTACCGTGATTAAAATCTTCGAGCACTTAGAGAGAAATAGAGCGATTTTCAAAGTGATTAGCAGAACAGTTACAGAGAAATTTGTGATAATCAAGGCTTAACACCTTCTATTGTTCTCAGACATATGCTAGTGCTTCGTGGTGGTAATCTTGACGGCTTGACAATTTGAAGTTTTTACAGAGTTCTCCTGGTAATATTTCCCTTCCTCCGCCTTCTATGTTTTTAGGTTGGTTTCTCTGCTTCCCTCCTCTTTGCTTTGCTTTCATTTTTCGGTTTTCTTTAGGTTTGCCTAGTTTTGTTTTCGTTTGCTTTGTTTCTCTGTTGTCCCTTTGGTCTTCTGGTTTTGCCGCTTGCTGGTGGCTCGGCTCTGCCAGAAGGTTGTCCACCTTCTGTGCAGGTGTAGATAGTCTGTAAAAAGCCTGTAGATAGCATGAACATAATGTAAGTAGCTGTATATTCTTCTTTTAGCTTTGTCTGGTTTTTCCCGCGGGAGTCTTTCCGTGTGTATAAAGTTGTATATATGTATATTTCTATAGATAACCCTTGTATATCTCCTCCGTTCCATGTATATACCCCTCGGCTCTCTGTATATCCTTCCAGGTGGCTCAACGAGCTGGTCGAGTCACCCTTGCTGTTGGTTTTTCACTTCCAAGCTTGCTTCGAGGCAGAAAACCACCTGTTTGAAACTTGGCTCTCGGCCAGTTTCAAACAGGCTATTTTCTCTCTCCTCCATCAAGGCTGTTAGAGCCTCATTTATTTTCCATGCATGAAATTACTTCTGGCCAAGTGGCTTTCCCTTTTTGCGCATTCAAAAAGTTGGCTACGCCGCCAGTGCCATCACATCTATTCAATGCCAGCGCATGTGGCGTCCACGTGGACCTGCTTCCACATTCTTCTTTGCTAACGGTCATTTCTCCGGACCTCAGGCCTCTTTTCGCCATTCATCTTATGACATCCTCAAGTGTGATAAAATTTCCCAGACCCGGAGATACAATAAAAAATCCTAAGTTTATGTTTTGCTTTTCGGATACTTATGCGTAAAACTAACTTTTCAGGAAAAGAAAATGGCGAAGTGGTAAGAACTTCGGACCCCAGAGTTACTATTTTATTTTGATAAATATGTTCTGACGGTTGCTTTGTTTCGTAGGTCTGGAATTCATTTTACAACCATGTCTGAAGCATTCGCATCATCTCCTCCCAGAAGTCTGGAGTTTCCATCCACAACCGAGACCAGGGCAGCGGCAAAGTCAAAAATAGAGAAGGACCTGGCAAAGCTGCCCCTCACCATGAAGTTTGTGCAAGGTGAGGAGATTGTGGGCTCAAAGATTGAGTCCAGGGTAAAAATGATGACCGACCCCAGTGTCGGGACTTGGGAAAAAATGCAGGCCCTAGTGAAGATAATGCATATCCAGTGATAGGCTGGAGACAAACTTGCAACCAACATCGGAGGGTCCGGGATCCTCCGGGCAGCTTGCTTCCCATGCTCCGTGCAGTCCCCAGAGCTTGTTCTCACTTTGGCGGCCAACTACAACTCTTCTGTCCGAGCCGTCATGCTGGCAGCTGCAGAACCTATGGGATTCCCCACTCCACTGGTATCCCTTGACCCAGTTACTTTCCAAGCAGGCCTGGGAATCCCACAATTTGATAGGGCCTCGGTGGTCACAAGGAACGAGGCCTTGAAATAATTCAATCAACTGGAAGATGCTGCTCGGGTGTACATGAACATCAACTGGCTGAAGGTCCCGAAGAGGGATCCAAAAAGAATGAAGATAGATATCCCCCGCTCCGAATTCAAGGAAAGCATCCAAATGGGGATGATAGCATTGGCCAGGGTATTTGGGCAACCCTCTGCCCAGAAATTTACAAAATAGATGTACTATTTCCTCCTAGGCATCTCCACTAAAGGAGAATTCTTCGACTGGGCGACAATAATTTCCAATCATGTCGACTCCCAGTTCCTATAGCTGAACGAGAAGAAGAAGTTCTACATGACTTCTTATGTTTTCTAGGCTTTGGCCCAATAGAGGCCCCACTCCAATGGCCTGCTTACAGATGGCTTTCTCAGACTTGGCCAGGGACAGAAAGCATCGTGGGACCATTTCCCATAGATTCAATGGGAGGCCAGCTTCCCCAGTTACTGCCAGGTAAACGACTCCTTCATTTACTACCATTTGCTCACACCCATCCGGGATGCCGGATACCGCCTGTCTAGTGAGGCGATGAAATTGGTTAGTCAGCACACATACATTAGGGTCGCCAGCTTCTCTGAAAAACCCTACTTATTGCCCAAGCATTGTGGGGACAAGATCGTGCTGCTAGAATATTGCCGGCAGATGATGGAGCTATATACCCTCTTGGCCCACAAGAAGGTCCCAAACGTTTCATTCCCAATATCTTTTGGGAACTACACCTGCAATCTGGCCACCGCAAAGGAGGCAGATAATGAGCTACAATGTTATAACTTGCAGGAATTTTATCTGGTGCGGAAAATTTTTGATCCGCATGGCAGAATTGCAATGACACTGCCCCGGTCTTTGGAGCCCCACCAGGCACACATGGAAGACTTCTGGGAAGATCACCAGGATGACATGGACATGCAAAGCTGGCATTATGATAGGATGATGGCCAAAATGATGCAGGAGCTAAAGCTTCGGAGGTTCCCAGCGGGCTTTTCAGATGACGCCCCCACCATAGATCCCTAGTACAAAGAAAAGGGGATTGACAAAATGCCACTGTCGGCAATGAATTGGGCTATCCAAGAGGACTACACAATTGAGGACTTCACTCGGGAGGTGGTCAAGAGAAGTCATGCCTATTTTAAGAAGGCGTGCCCCGGGAGTATGCGCCTAGCCTCCAGGCCGGTACCAAAAGCAACACCACCACCGGTACCAAAGTTGACTCCGGGGGCCAGGACTTCGGCACAAGGCGTAAACAAGGGAAAGAGGATAGATACAACCTCCTCTGCGCAGGAAGTACCCATTCAGGAATAGATCAAGCAATCTATAGTGGCCTCCCAAAAAATGAGGGAGCAGTTGATCACAAGGCTTGCCACTCCCCCGCTAATGGCCAGACCAATTCGTCCTCCTTCCTTCCCATCGCTGGCAACCTTAATGGCGAAGGCGACGGGGGTGGATCCTACGGAGGCAGCAACAATAGCCAATGCGGGGTCGCCTCTGATCACCCAGAGGAAGAGAAAGCACATCAAATAGCCCAAGGTAGAACCAGTGCCAAGGGCTTCCCTCCCAAAAGAAGTGGAAATCCTTTCTTCTAGTTCCCCGGAACCAGAGAAGGAAGTAGAACAAACAGAGGACCCAGCCAGTCCCCCTCCAGAAGAGGAGTTTGACATGTTTGCAGCCGATGAGTTTGGAAACCTACAAGGGGATGATACACAAGCGGGGACAGAAGTCCCGGAGCAAGAGCAAGA
>MU227760.1:1567512-1593734 GCA_018584345.1 Thuja plicata
CGCTTTACCGTCGGAACTACGAAGGAGTGTACCTCTGGTGCATCGACAGGGACCAAGCTATAAAAATAATTGATGAATTCCATGGACAGTTTGGAACCGGGCATGGTTCAGCCGACGCCACTACCCATTAGATCCTTCAGGCTGGATACTATTGGCCCTGTATCTTCAGGGATGTTTATGCTCATGTCAGAAAATGTCATACTTGCCAAACTGTGGCACATCATGAGCGTAACGCAGTCATGCCTCTGCAACCAGTCTATGAGGCTAGACCCTTTGCCCAGTGGGCATTTGACTTCATCAGGGAGATCAACCCTAACTCGTCTGCCAACCACTGATACATTCTGACCGCTACTGATTACTGCACCCGGTGGTCTGAGGCTATCCCTTGCAAAAACAACACGGCAGACGTAGTCATCAAGTTTTTGGAAGAAAACATCGTCACGAGGTTTGGGATGCCCTTTGCTTTAGTATGTGACAATCGTCTGGCATTTTATTCCACATAATTACTCGAATGGACCTACAACCGAAAGATCACACTGAAGTTCTCCAGCAACTATTACCCCCAGGGAAATGGCATTGCTGAATCAACAAACAAGAATCTACTTGAGGTGATCAAACATTTGTTAGAACAGAATCCCCAGGATTGGCACCAAAAACTGAAATTCTCCCTCTAGGTGGATCACATTCGTATTAAAGCTGCCCTAGGGACATCCCCATTCCACCTGGTTTATGGTCAGAACCCTGTATTCCCAGTCAACTTACAGATCCTGATTTTATAGTTTATGCAGGAATTCAACAACAGGGACAACATTGTGGAGGTTTGACTTTTGAATTTGGTGCGAATGGAGGAACAACAAGACGCAGCCCTTGAACATTTTGCGCGCCATCAAGTAGTGGTAAAATGACGGTTTGACAGAAGAACCCAATACAAGGCTTTTCAGATCTCGGATTTGGTCCTGCTGTGGGATAAGGCCCGGGAGAAGAAAGGAAAGCACACCAAGTTCCAACGGCTCTAGCTTGGACCATACTTAATCTCTGAAATTTGTGGGGCAAATACTTATCGCCTTAACACCTTGACTGGAGAATCTGTCGCATTTCCTGTTAATGGGAAGTTTCTCAAGAATTACTTCGAATAAGGGTAAGTTTGTCCAAAGTTGTACTATATGTAAGTATCCCCTTGTAAATAGTTTTGTTGTCTGTCCTCCGGGGCAGTCTCCCCCTTCTTTTTTCTTTTGTTGTCTTTTTTTTTGCTTTTGGCTTTCTTTTGGTCCCGGCATTTTGTTCCATCTTGTAGGAACTGGAATGCTTCGCATAACTTTGGCCTCTGGTGCAATGCCTCCGGCATGGTGAACTTAGAATCTATCTTTATCACGGTGGGATCAACCCGGTCTCCAAGATTGTTTGCAGGTTATGGCACATTTTTGGGAAATCTCCATTGGGTGTTGTCTCTGGGAGTCTGGCAATCAGTGAACAATAATAATATAAGGAGCAAGTAATCAGACACATCGAGGGTAGAGCAGCTGTACTGATTGGTTGATCCACGTCTGAAAATCCAAAGAAATTCCTTCCGGGTCTAGAGTTTTATCCTCTTCAAGTATCTATATATAGGTGGATAGGTGAAAGGAGTACCGCCATTTGAATTTTAGCTAATCTTGGGCTCAATGGTGAAAGAAGTACCACCTTCCCCACATGGAAATAAAATAAAACTTAAGAGGAAAGCGGGATGAAACTCCGGTCTCCAGGGGAAAAGTAATCAAATTGATGACTGGTTTGATGTAATTAGTACCACCTCTCTATTCCTCCCAGAGGTCATCGGTTTGATTTCCTTCCAAAGCACACATGACACCACTGATGAAAGGCTACAGACTGACTCCTGTGTGGTCAAGTTCTCTCGGATATGCTGCTCTCTGCTTTTCAAACACTTCGGGAGGACGATTTGTTCTAGTTGTGCTAACCAGAGATTCTATGGTTCTCAAATGCGCTAAGGCATTTGTCCCAGATAGTCACCATTTTTTATTCCGTGCATCCCCGTCCCTACATTTTATGTGCAAAATGTTGGGTCCCCCCTTTTTTTTTTTCTTTTGCTTTGCTTTTTGCTGCGGCTTTGCCTTGTCTTTCTTTTTCTTTTTGCTTTCTTTCTCTGGGGTTTTCTTCCCCGGTGTGTGTTGTTTTCTTGGTTCATTTTTCCCCTCTGGGATCCCGGATCTCGAAGGTTTCCTTTTTGGTTGGAAGTTGGATTTCGGACTCTGAGATTTTTTGCGATGATGTTCCTAAGTCTTAAGAACATCATCGTAAGAAATCGCCAGGCCTGGAGTCCGGAGGTTTTGCCTGACCTGAAATCTCTAGAAGGAGGAGGATTACTTTTTACCGCAGGTATAAATAGACTCGCCTGTCATTTTCACACTTACCACGATTAAAATCTTTGAGCACTTAGAGTGAAATAGAGCGATTTTCAAAGCGATTAGCAGAACAGTTACAGATAAATTTGTGATAATCAAGGCTTAACGCCTTCTACTGTTCTCAGACGTACGCTAGTGCTTCGTGGTGGTAATCTCGACGGCTTGACGATTCAAATTTGTTATAGAATTTTCCTGGTAATCTTTCCCTTCCTTTGCCTTCTACATTTTTAGGTTGGTTTCTCTACTTCCCTCCTCTTCGCTTTGCTTTCATTTTTTGATTTTCTTTGGGTTTGCCTATTTTTATTTTCGTTTGCTTTGTTTCTCTGTTGTCCCTTTGGTCTTCTGGTTTTGTCGCTTGCTGGTGGCTCAGCTCTGCCAGAAGGTTGTCAGCCTTCTGTGTAGGTGTAGATAGTCTATAAACAGCCTGTAGATAGCATGAACATAATGTAAGTAGTTGTATATTATTCTTTCAGCTTTGTCTGGTTTTTCCTGCGAGAGTCTTTCCATGTGTATAAAGTTGTATATATGTATATTTCTGTAGATAACCCTTTTATATCTCCTCCATTCCATGTATATACCCCTCAGCTCTCTGTATATCCTTTCAGGTGGCTCGACGAGCTGGTCAAGTCGCCCTTGCTGTTGGTTTTTCACTTCCAAGCTTGCTTCGAGGCAGAAAACCACCTGTTTGAAACTCGGCTCTCGGCCGGTTTCAAACAGGAAGTTTTCTCTCTCCTCCATCAAGGCTGTCAGAGCCTCATTTATTTTCCATGCGTGAAATTACTTCTGGCCAAGTGGCTTTCCCTTTTTGCGCGTTCGAACAGTTGGCTCCGCCGCCAGTGCCATCACATCTATTCAATGCCAGCGCACGTGGCGTCCACGTGGACCTGCTTCCACATTCTTCTTTGCTAACAATCATTTCTCCGGGCCTCGGGTCTCTTTCCACCATTCATCCTATGACATCCTCAAGTGTGATAAAATTTTCCAGACCTGGAGATACAATAAAAAATCCTAAGTTTATGTTTTGCTTTTCGGATACTTATGCGTAAAACTAACTTTTCAGAAAAAGAAAACGACGAAGTGGTAAGAACTCCGGACCTCGGAGTTACTATTTTATTTTGATAAATATGTTCTGACGGTCCCTTTATCTCACAGGTCCAGACTTCATTTTACAACCATGTCTAAAGCATCCGCATCATCTCCTCCCGGAAGTCCGGAGTTGCCATCCACAACCGAGACCAAGGTAGCGGCAAAGTCAAAAATAGAAAAGGCCCTCGCAAAGCTGCCCCTCACCATGAAGTTTGTGCAAGGTGAGGAGATTGTGGGCTCAAAGATTGAGTCTAGGGTAAAAATGATGACCGACCCCAGTGTCGGGACTTGGGCAGAAATGCAGGCCATAGTGAAGATAATGCATACCCAGCGACAGGCTAGAGACAAACTTGCAACCAACATCGGAGGGTCCGGGATCCTCCGGGCAGCTTGCTTCCCAAGCTCCGTGTAGTCCCCGGAGCTTGTTCTCACTTTGGCGGCCAACTACAACTCTTCTGTCCGGACCGTCATGCTGGCAGCTGCAGAACCTAAAGGATTCCCCACTCCACTGGTATCCCTTGACCTAGTTACTTTCCAAGCAGGCCTGGGAATCCCACAATTTGATAGGGCCTCGGTGGTCACAAGGACCGAGGCCTTGAAACAATTCAATCAACTGGAGGATGCTTCCCGGGTGTACATGAACATCAACTGGCTGAAGGTCCCGAAGAGGGATCCAAAAAGAATGAAGATAGATATCCCCCGCTCCGAATTCAAGGAAAGCATCCAAATGGGGATGATAGCATTAGCCCAAGTATTTGGGCAACCCTCCAACCAGGAATTTGCAAAATGGATGTACTATTTCCTCCTAGGCATCTCCACTAAAGGAGAATTCTTCGACTGGGTGACAATAATTTCCAATCATGTCGACTCCCAGTTCCTGCAGCTGAACAAGAAGAAGAATTTCTACATGACTTCTTATGTTTTCTAGGCTTTGGCCCAACAGAGGCCCCACTCTAATGGCCTGCTTATAGATGGCGTTCTTAGACTTCACCGGGGACAGAAAGCGCTGTGGGACCATTTCCTATAGATTCAATGGGAGGCCAGCTTACCCAGTTACTACCAGGTAAACAACTCCTTCGTTTACTACCATTTTCTCACACCCACCCGGGATGCCGGATACCACCTCTCTACTGAGGCAATGAAATTGGTTAGTAGTTATGGGCACTACTATATCCAGTTCCAGCAACATACATACATTAGGGTCGTCGGCTTTTTCGAAAAACCCTACTTGTTGCCCAAGCATTGTGGGGACAAGATCGTGCTGCTGGAATATTGCCGGTAGATGATGGAGCTACATACCCTCTTGGCCCACAAGAAGGTCCCAAAAATTTCATTCCCAATCTCCTGTGGGAACTACACCTGCAATCTGACCACCGCAAAGGAGGCAGATAATGAGCTACAATGTTATAACTTGCAGGAATTTTATCTGGCGCGGAAAAATTTTGATCTGTATGGCAGAATTGCAACGACACTTCCCCGGGCTTCAAAGCCCCACCATGCACACATGGAAGACTTCTAGGCAGATTGCCAGGATGACATAGACATGCATAGCTGGCATTATGATAGGATGATGGCCGGAATGACGCAGGAGCTAAAGCTCTGGAGGCTCCCAGCGGGCTTTTAAGACGACGCCCCCACCATAGATCCCTAGTACAAAGAAAAGGGGATTGACAAAATGCCACTGCCGGCAATGAATTGGGATATCCAAGAGGACCACACAATTGAGGACTTCACTCGGGAGGTGGTCGAGAGAAGTCATGCCTATTTTAAGAAGGCGTGCCCCGGGAGTATGCGCCTAGCCTCCAGGCCGGTACCAAAAGTAATGCCACCACCGGTACCAAAGTTGACTCCGGGGGCCGGGACTTTGACACAAGGCACAAACAAGGGAAAGAGGATAGATACAACCTCCTCCGCATAGGAAGTCCCCATTCAGGAACAAATCAAGCAATCTGTAGCAGCCTCCCAACAAATGAGGGAGCAGTTGATCACAAGGCTTGCCACTCCCACACTAATGGCTGGACTAATTTGTCCTCCTTCCTCCCCATCGCTGGCAGACTTAATGGCGAAGGTGACGGGGGTGGATCCTACGGAGGCAGCAGCAATAGCCGATGCAGGGCCACCTCTGATCACCCAGAGGAAGGGAAAGCACATCAAACAACCCAAGGAAAATCCAGTGCCAAGGGCTTCCCTCCCAAAAGAAGTGGAAATCCTTTCTTCTAGTTCCCTGGAACCGGAGAAGGAAGCGGAACAAATGGAGGACCCAGCCAGTCCCCCTCTAGAAGAGGAGTTTGACATGTTTGTAGCTGATGAGTTCAGAAACCTGCAAGGGGATGATACACAAGTGGGGACGGAAGTCTCGGAGCAAGAGCAAAAGGTTGTGGATACAGAGGACCTGGAAGTAGAAGCTGCGGAACAAGAAGAGCAGCAAACAGAAGAAAAGAGGCCAGAACCAGAGATTATCTTTGGGGCCCCAGGAACAGAAGGTCTGGGAGTGGACCAACAGCCACCAAGTGAACAAAAGGTATCCGCTGGGGAATTCAGACCCAGAACTTTGGGATCAACCGTAACCCCAGTCGCCTCGTTCCGAAGGCCACTCCCGGGGGAAACCTTCCGGCAGGTAATCATAGCGGACCAAACTCTGAATCTTGGCCCGATACCTCCCCTACTACCAACAAATCAAGAAGAAGAGGAAGAGAGGCATGAAGAAGAGATCCCCGAGGAAGCCGACCAGGGTCTAGACACATCAATTGACATCTGGGACCAGGCCGAGGAGATAGAAATTGAAGATGTTACTGAAGAAGAGGTTCCTGCAGGGAGAGAAATAGAGGAAGTACATGTTGATAAGGAGCAGCCACCACCGGACACCGGGAGAGAATCTGAAGAACAAACTCTGGCAGGAAGGCCACCTCTCCCACCTCCATGCCTGGCAGAAAGCAGAAAAAGGAAAGCCCAATCCGCTCCAACAGTCCCTCTCTCCCTGGCCGAAATGATGGCCCTGGCCCAGGCCCCGCCAAAAGAAAAGAAGGCCCGGACAGTTCATACCCTTCGAACTGGGCCAGGTGGAGAAACAGTTGCGGTAGTGGCAATGCCTCCCCCAGACGCCGATGAAGCGACCGTGAACCCCGCAGACTACAAAATCGCAGAGGTATCCCTGGGTAAAAGGGGAAAGCAGGGCGAAGTGGACCTGTTAAAGGAGGCAGCATGGGCAGTGGAGGCCCGATATGAAAAGGAGGCCCAGAGGCTCAAGGCAGAGAAAGAGAAGAATGCAAACCTTATGGGGTTGCTTACAGAGCTAGCCCGACCCCTCAACGCCACCCCTCTACAGACCTCCACGACAGAGGAATTACCGCAGAGCGACATAGACTCCCTGCAAGTTATGAAAAAGAAGGCCCAGGCAGTAGACAAATGGGTTGCTCTACAGATAGGAAACACTCGGCGTTTCCTAGCGGCCACTCTCCTAGATTTATATACGGCCCGACAGATTATTTTACAGGCGGAAGCACTGATTGAGAAATGGGAGAGTGACGCTGAGAATTACCAGGCGTGGAAGGTAGAGCTCAAAGAGATCCTCACCCTGGGGGAAGACATAATTTCTGAATCTGGAATTCTGGGTGAGGAATCATTTGATTTTGTAAGGGCTCAGCAGTCCACACTGGACCTCACATTGGAGGTAACCAAGCAACTGGTAGAGTCCTTACAGCAAAAGGTAAATACAATGAAGTATTCTTCTAATTTATACAAGTCATTTGTAATAAAATCTTCCGGGGTTGATCCCCTTGGCACAAATACTTATACCCCCGAGGAGTCAGTTTTGTGGAATTTTGACGAAATGATGGCATCTCGGTATCAATCCCCAGAGGGGATGGATGGGGCCCAAATGGCAAAACTGACCAAAATGGTGCTTAAAGGCCATGATGCTGCAAGGATGGCAGATGAGTTCAGAAATAATGTTCTGGACCTGGCGGAACAAGTTGAAGTGGCCAGACACAGAAGGGCCAGCCTAAGGAAGATTGATGAAGATGGCATTTTCCGCATCCTTCAGGCCTTCAACGATAATAAACAGCCTTGAGCATTCTCTGGGAACTCGGGAAACTTGAGTATTAAGCATTATTTATTCTTTTGGGGGTGTAAGTTCCCGTATCCCAGAGTTCCAGATCCAAAATTTTGTATTCTTTAAAGTGATCTGTGTCCCGGTCCCCGAGGCCAACCAGTCACTTTCAGAGGTGGTTAATAAATACTGTTAGAGGGTAGTTGGGCACATCAAGAGGCATTGGCTCAGCAGTTGGCTTCTGACAGGGTGATCTTCTCGAGGCATCGTTCAAAGGTACACCTGGCACATTGGAGACAGGGCACCGTATTTTCCATTTATGAGGCATGTAGCCTTGGTCCCCGGGGGGACCTACTTTCTTCTTTCTTCTCACCGGATCTCTTCTCGAGGCCGATTCTTTCGATGTATATTCTTGTCTTCTTCTGACATGGCAGACCTATTCCGTCTCCAGGTCTTTTATAGGGTGGTGCAGGTAGTACCGGCCCCTAGATATTGTATTTTATTAAAGCACAATAAAATAGGGTTAGGGTTAGAGAGAGTTGTATAAATAGGCAAATTGGCCCATTTCTAAGGGTCAAAAAAATTGATGATTTTGTTGTCCATAAGAAATAGCAAAGTGATTTCTGGTTTTAGTTACAAAGTTCAATGCTCTATTGTTCTGTTCTTGGTAGTTAGATGCTCCCCTGGAGCCACCATTGTATCACGCACCAGTGCTTGCTGGACTAAACATTAATGAAGAAGGAAGGATTCTTGGCAATGAAGTTGTTAACGTTTCTGCTTCTGAGTTAATGGTATTTCATGTTTTAATGTTCTGTATGTCCTTCACTCTGATATGTTAAAGTAGATTAACGACCTCTTTATTTCCGCTACTGATAAAATGCTAACTGATGGTTGTGTATTTCTTCAGTATTTAGTATAGTCTTTCAGAGTGTTGTCGATGTTCTGGACTTTTCAGCATGACTATAGCTAGATAAATGTTCCTAACCTTGCAGGATATTTTTCATTTTATTCGCTAAGTGTAGAATGCTCCGGGAAACCCTTACTATTCTGAATCTCCAGAGGAATGAGTTTAAGTAACCAGCTATCCCCCTCGAAAACAGTCACCTCTCCCATCCGAGCCCTGCACCATTGTGACCCGACACCCAGGTGCTTGAAGGCCCTGAGGATTTATTTCCCCCAGATAGCCTTTGCAGGCGGAGTTAGCCGATTTCTCCGGAACCCGGTGACAACTCATGAATGTTGGCAGAGCCGGTCAGCAAAACCCTGTCAACAGTTACAAGATTAGAAATACCATTCAGTGGGTAGGCCCTAACAAGTCTTATTTTATAAAACCTCTATCCGGGTACATCTCTTAGATGAGAGATTGTAAAATCCTTTAATTAGGTAGACTGAATAAGTCTATTGTACTCTTGAACGAGTATAATACTCCTAACAAGGTAAGCTACCAAAAGTAGATAACATTGTAGCTTAACCAAGAGATCTTTATTCTGGAGAAGTGAAGGATCATGAGTGCCATCCCCACCACAGTTTTTCCTCTAACCAAGGATTTCCGCATGACCACAAATCATAGTGTTATGTGTCATGGTTTTTTGATTTATGTTACATGTTTTCAATGTTTTTGATGAATGATATTCAGTTTGGTTAAAAGCAATGAATAGTAGTTAAAAGTTTTAAAGTAATGATTCACCCTCCCCTCTCAACACTTACCTTTCCATAGATTAATCCAACAAGTGGTATCAGGGCTAGTCTCTTGAGACAAGGGTTTAATAGCCTAAGAGTTAAGATCATGACTGGAAAAATACAATAAATCTAAGAAGACTGATAGTCTTGAATTTGAGTTAGAGAGTGCAGAAGAAGTGATTGAAGATCTGAAAATAAAGTTGGAAAATTTGTTAAAAGTGAGAAAGTGATTATGTAGTGATCTGAAATCCACACAAGAGCACGTTGATACTCTTAAGACAACATTTGAAGGTAGTCTGAATGGTGAAGTTTATAAAGCCATTGCAGAACTGATGGAAAAGAACAAGACACTCACCAAGCAACTCAATTTAGAAAAAATAGATCAAGAAGTACAAGAATTAAGAATGAGTGAGATACTTGACTCTAAGGGAATAGTTGAAGATACACTAAAATTAGCTAAAGAAGGAAAAAGACAGTTTGAGACAAGAATAGCTGAGAAAGAAAATGAGCTCATGAGGATAAGACATGTACAATATAATATGATGATCATCTAGTGATAAAAAATCTAGAGTTGATCAGGAAAGAGTTTGACAATCAATCACTAAAGTGTGAAGGTGATAGATTAACCAAGGTGCTAAAATCTGAAAAAGAAGCAAATGAGATACTAAAGAGAAATGAAGAAACACTAAGATCATTGAATGCATAGCTTAAAGGTCAGAGACAATTGCCAAAAAATATATGACTATGATTCAATAGTAAGAGCACTACTGAGAAAGGAGAGTCCTCTAATCAAGCTGATAGTCAAGGAAATTCTACCCCACCAAAGTCAAACAAGCCTAGTTTCTACCAATGTGGGAAACCTGTACATACTGCAAATGTATGCAGAAGAAAAAGAGGTAATGTACCAAATATCTCTAAGTTTGATGGATATTATTATAACTATAACAAGTATGGGCACCAAGTATTCAAATGGAGATCAAAGACTGTAAGAAACACAAGCAAGCCAAATTTTTATGGCTACTACCACAAGCATGGTCACAAAACTAAATAATGCAAATCGCAGAAGAAAAATGACAAAGTGGTACCAAACTGTCAGAATATGCCAAGAAATTGAAAGGGTACTTCCATACCATGGGATTATAACAAAAGAATATAATGTTTAGTTTGTGGAAGATATGGGCATATTTCTGCAAACTGCATGTTGTTACATGGAAGGAATAATAGAAGATCTTGGAGAACCCCTGGCATGGACTACTTCCATTGTCACAAGATAGGTCACCTTGCCAAAGACTGCAGGTGCCAAGGAAAAGCTCCTACCGAGGAAGAGACATCTAAAAAATCAGAAGTGAATGTTGAAGAAATGAGAGATCAGATAAATAAGACATGGAGAAAAAACTCCACCGATGATGGAACATCTTTTGGAATAGTTGAGGGCGCGTCATCCTCCGGATCAGTGCAACCAAATCTACCTAATCAGTTATGAGGTATGAGTAGGAACTACAAGTTAAATTTCAAACCTTAAATTGGTTCCTAGTATATGTGGAGAGATCCATATGAGCATACTTAGATGCATTTGGATACATACTATTGATTTTATGTTTCATGTTTATTCAGTGAAAGGAATTATAATGTTGAATCATTCGGTAAAAGGAAATGGTAAAGGTAATCAGTAAAGTTAGTCGGTGGAATGTTAATTTATACTCCTATGACCATTGGAAACCCTAAACCTAGAAAAATCCATGTATAGACCGCATCGTGTATTATTGTTACTTAACGTTTTCTAGAGCGGTGTGATCATAGCTGGAGAAGTGAGTCCTCAAGAAAATGTGAGCGATTGTGAAGGTAATACTATATCACTTTGAGTACATTTGAATCTAATTAAGGTATTTTTTGCATTTCCCTAGCCATGTGAGTACAACTGAGTCATAGAGGCAAACCCTAGTTTGAAAAATCTATGTTTGACAAGAGGATATGAGCCTGAAAGCTCAAAACCCAGTTGTGGTTGAGAATGTTGAGCCTGTGAATCCTAATTCTGAGATACCTCCTATTAAGGTAGCTAAACTAGACATGACGGGAGCACTTTCATCCATTTCAGATAGATCTCCATTGACTGGGGACATTAACATATTCATCCAATGTAAGGTTGAGGAGATCTATGAAGAAGAAATTGATTCAACTTACCAAAATCTATATGCAGACCAGAAACTACAAAGTGATCATGTTCATCTAGAGTCAAAAGGTTTGACATATTCCCTGCATATCCTGGAGGTATTCAAAACTAGTATTCAAAACTAAGTGGATAAGGATGGTCCTTAGCCAAGTACACAAAAAAATTATGTGGCTAGATAAGCCTGTGAAGATCACAAAGGATATGTTACACATTGTGACTGGTTACCTGATTGGAGATAAGGCAAAGGCTATAAGATAGATTGAGAAAAATAAGTTGAGTGAGTTAACCAAATCCAAATGGGATGGAAGAGGTCTGAATATTTCTACTATTGAAGACCCTGATTTGAAGTTCACATGCAACGTCTTTTCCTACCGAGTATTTCGATCATCGAGAGTGGACAATGTACCTTGTGGAGCTGTTGATTTGGCTTACAAGATTGTAAAGAAAGATATGCATAATTATCTATGTGAGATACTATTGAAACAACTTGAAGACAACTTGAACACTATAAGGAGATCCAAGACAAATACATTGAAGTTCAGCTCACTACTAGTATGCATATATTGGAAGTGTGAAATGGAACATTGATAAACCAGTCATCTATCAAAGAAGTGAATACATTTAGAGTCTAGGAGAGAATATTGATATTGTTATGAATGATTATTTCTCTAAATGACAAACAACAATGTATAAAAAATTTAGAGTTCCACCTTAATTAGTTCAGAAATATCATGATTCTATCTGTTTTGAGTTAGACATTGATTCATGTATTATCAATACAATTGATCCTATGAGTTTTCTATATCCTATGGGATATGAGATGGACATAGATTTTCATCTCAACAAATTGAAATTCTCTTAGCTAACCATGCTGAAAAAAGATTCAAGAGGTATCCATTAACATATGAAGAAGTTAAGGCTAATATTAAGAAAGGTATCTTGGCACCTAAAATTCAAATAAAATCTAGCAAGATGAGTACTAATCTAACTATGGATTTGGGAATTGATAATGAAGAAGATGAGGAAAAACCCTCTAAAGTGGAAGGCAAGAAACCACAAATATTGAAGCCTTCACTGAGCCCCAAAACTACCAGATCATCAACAAGGTCTACAGTATAACCAAAAGAAAAGAAGAATATTGTTGAACTGAAAGAGAAGACATATGTAAGAAGAAAGAAGGAAAACACTAGACCAAGGAGAAAATTCAAGCTACCACCAGACAATGACACATATACTGAATATTTAAGAAAACTCAAAGTTGTGAAGAACAAGCCTCCACCGCCAAGAAGTCTAGATGAAATTTAAGATGTAATGAAGAAGTATGGAATGTTTGTATGAATGAAGAGAGAAAAGTAAAACACTCAAAGTAAAGAGAAAAAGGTAAAAATTGAAGATGCAATTATTTAATCTTTACAAATATTTAGATACATGCCACTTGAAGTTTTCAAGTTTTTACCTATTGAAATATACAATAACATAGATGCAAGATGGAAATATGCTATGAATGCTGAAAAAAAATGAGAGAATGATCTCTTGTGCTAACTGTACTAAATCTATCTATTAAATAAATTGAAGAGACCTTGAAAGAATACTCTAAATGATTTCTTGTAAAAGGAAGGTCTTTAAGGATTATGATAGGATACTTGGAGCAATTATAGTTGGAAACCGATGCAAAATGGAGAGAGATATTCAACATCAATGAGCCTGAATCTCAAGCTGAGAAAGAAAAGGAGAACACGCCATTGAAGTTTCCGAAGATGATCAAGGTAAGAATAATCTTATTGATTTGACAATTGACACCAATGAAGTTATTATTGAGGATATTACTAACAAAGATCCCAGAGATAATACCTCCCAAGATGAGAATGTTATGGAAACTGAGGACATCGATATTGAACAAATGAACATCAATGATAGGGGATACTACTAATCCTATTGTACACCCTGTATTGGAACAAGTAATAGATTATCAGACAACTCAAGGTGATAATGATCAAGTTTATATGGATACAGATCATGAAACAACCCACCAACAAAAGGAAACAAAGAAGGAAAAGGAAACAAACAAGGAAAAGAAAACAGAAAAGGAAAAGAAAACTTAGAAGGAAAAGGAAAATGATAAAGACAAGAACACCAAGAAGGATATGGATACCGAGAAACTAGAAACACTGAACACTGAATCGGTTCCTACAACTGAGTCCATTGCATGATAACAAGAGACCGATAAAGATGAACCAAAGAAAACAAAGTGAAGAGAAGGAAGCCGAGAAACACACAAATGAGAAGAAATTGGACACACTAGGAGAAAATAAAGTGGAAGGGAAACAAGAAGAAATGAAGGAAGAAACCAAACAAGAGGAGCAGAGAGCTAACAATAGTACAAAAGAGATAATATATGTTGCACTAAAGGCATCACATTCCCCAAATAAGTTAGCAAAGAAGAAGAAATCAAAGAAGAGGAAACATGTAGATATGATTCAACCAATTAATTTACCAAATGTTGACCTAGCTACTATAGACTATGATGAAATGACCAAGTATGCAGAATTGGTGAGACTTAAGGCAATGCAAAAGAAATTTATTCAAAAGAGAATGAAGAATGATGTATTGGAAAGTGTCAAAGATGTATTACATGAAATTTTCCTAGATGCCACTATTGATGAAATAAAATATATCATTAGTCAGGTAGAAGGAGTAGTGGAGCAAGTCTGAAATCCAAATCAAGAAACTACTGACTACATGATGAAGGTTCATTCGAGGAAGATGGAAATAAAAATGTTTGAATCCATTCTATACATTGCAGTTGATAAAGTATCACTTTTTGAGGTATCTACCGATATTGAGACTAATTTTACTCATATACTTTCAATATTTTTGAAATATTTCTCTATTTCAAACTTTATCAAGGACATAAAGATAATGATGAGTCTGTTGAGACCAAGCTGACTGAGAAGTTGAAAAATATGACAACCGAGCCTGGTTCTTTACAAGTTTTTTACTTGAGGTTGAATAAATTGATAGGGATACAAAAATAACCAAGACAAGAAGAGAATAAGAGAAGGATGGAACTTCTAGAGCTGCAAGCACTGTTGATTCCCCACATGGAATCCATGCAAAGACATTTAAAGAAGGCCAAGTATTTGGTCAACACCCTCGATGGTATTTCACTTGACACCATAATTGGAATGGCAGTTGATGTTTCTACTCAAATTGTTGTACTTCAAACACTCAAAGATGCATGGGAGTCATCACTTGCTAATATATAGAAAAAGAACTCACCCATTTTTTATAAGGTATACGTTTATCCTACCGAGCACTAAAGCAATTTTGGTTCTGGCATATTTGTCAAAAAAGGGGGATATTATATTATGTATTAATATAACACATAAGGGGGATGTAAGTAAAAGGGGATAATATAATGGATATAGTACATAAGGGAAATATAAGCATGTGTATAGTGGGAGTTGTAAGATTTTTGATGACTTTGAATTTTTTGTCAAAATGCCAACCAATGCCAAAGGGGGAGATTGATACTCCGACAAGATAGTTTGTTGTCATTATTTTTGTCAAACTCATAATAGTGAATGAAGCTAATTGGTAAAGAGGAAGAATACACTATGGATGACAGTCGGTAAAGAAGAGTATCAATGACATTGAGCACCGAACAACAACAAGCACCAAGTTAAGAAAAGGATAGTTACCGATTAGGAGTTAGTCACTGAGTTTCCAAGCAGAGTTATGTGACCAAGAAAGATCAGAGGACACTATTGAGTATACCAGAGCTAACATAAAAATTCAAATTTTTAACATTAAACCTTGATGCTGAGAAGGAACGATTTTACATTTTTCAAGGTAAACATTAGGTAGAACATTGGGATTGCAGTAACATGATTGCACATGATCATGAGGAAATTAAACCAATAATATTCAAGTATAATAAATGTGTTGGGAATGAAATCAACCTCGCACCACCTCAACTCCATTGTAGAAGGAGAAGGATCTAAATTAGGTTAACCGTCTTAAGATCATTGAAAAGAAACAATACATATTGATGAAAAGGAGATGGAGAATATTACAGAGAAAGAAGAAGTTAGAATGACAGAGCTAAAGATAGAATGCAGAAGTTATAGGGTGTCAAACAGATAAGTTACCAAGTGGAGAAAGAGGTAATGCACTTGTAGAGCATAAAGAGTTTGTACAACATTATGGTTGATGCATACTTGCAAACATATTTGTAATAGTTAGAAGAGTAGAAATCATATTCAGTAGGTATGCCCTAATAGGTCTTATTTTGTAAATCCTCTAACCGGGTACATCTCTTAGATGAGATATTGTAAAATCCTTTAAATAGGTAGACTAAATAATTCTTTTGTACTCTTGACTGAGTATAATACTCCTAACAGGGTAAGATACCAGAAGTGGCTAACATTGTAGCTCTAGCCAAGCAACCTTTATTCTGCAGAAGTGAAGGATTGTGGGTGCCATCCCCACCATAGTTTTTTCCTCAAACCAAGGACTTCTGTGTAACCAAAAATCATGGTTTTATGTGTCATGGTTTTCTGATTTATGTTACATGTTTTCAATCTTTTTATGAATGATATTCAGTTCGGTGAAAAGAAATGAATAGTAGTTAAATTTTTTTAAAGTACTAATTCACCCCTCCCATCTCAGCACTTACCTATCCATAGATTAATCCAACAGTTTCATATGATGTAGAATAATACATAGGATCAATGATGACTTCTTGAATCAACTCCAGAATGTAGTGTATATGTATCTCAATGTATTTTTTCCTTTGATGATGACATAGATTTATTAAGATTTAAATATTACTCTAATTATCACAAAAGATGATTGTAGGATTTCTGATTGGAATACCAAACTTAGTAAGAATAATTTGAATCCAAATAGCCTTAATTGTGGCATTAACTTCTCCTTGATGCTTAGCCTTTGTTGATTAAAGAAATATTGCAAACTACTGCTTGCTCGACCAACAAACTAGACTGGAACCAAGTGAGAAGCAATACCCTAAAGTAGACTTGTGATCCTAAGAATCACCTGCCCAATTTGAATCTATATATCCCACCAAGTCTATATACATGCCTACTACATAATGAATTCTATAATTATGAGTACCCTGAATGTAGTGGAGGATCCTCTTAGCTACTTTCCAATGAAAATCATGTGGTTACTACATGAATCTAGAAACCATGCCCACAACATATGAAATATTAGGTCTCATATGAGTTAATTATATGAAACGCCCAACAATTTTTCATTATAAAGTTCCATGAACCAAGGGTGAACAACACTCAGCCTCAAGTTTGACCCCTGACAAAAATGGAGTTGGTGCGTGCTTATAGCTAGCCATGCGACATATGTAGAGAATATCAAGTGCATACACAGGTTGTCCAAGGAAGATACCTCAAGATGATTGAGTGATCTCAATCCCCAAGAAGTAATGTAGAATTCCTAAGTTAGACATAAAAAATATATCATGCAAAAAAATTTGCACTGTCTTGATAGTGAATAAGTGACTCCTTGTGATCAACAAGTCATCAACATAGATAACCAAAAAAGTGAGATTGTCTTCCTACTATAGAATATATATGTTTGGATAAGAATGACATTGAGTGAAGCCAACTATTGGAAGGAATGAGTCCATCTTGGTATACCAAGCTTGAGGATCTTGTTTGAGGCCATAGAGAGACTTTCAAACTCGAAACACAAGTGAAAGATCCTAAAAAAACCCTTGTGGATGCTACATGTAGATTTCCTCTTGAAGGTCACCATGAAGAAAAGAACTCTCCACATACATCTGATGAACTTCCCAACAATGGGATTCAAATATAGCTAGGAAAACTTAAATGGAATTTGCCTTATAAACTGGTGAAAATGTCTTAGAGTATTCAATCTTGGGAACCTGGGAGACCCCTTTTGCTACCAAGTGAGCCTTGTGCTTATCAACTGTCCCATCTACTACAATTTTTGTTTGATAGATCCACTTTTTAGAATTAAGGTAACACACACAACTGAGAGGGGGGTGGGGTGGGGGGTGAATCAGTTGTGTCCAAAACTCAAGACCTTTAACCAAATTACCAACTTAACATCATATTCAAATGACAAACATGAATGCAGAAACATAACATAGTAAATAACACATAACACCAAGATTTTTGATATGGAAACTTGGTGAAGGGAAAAATCACTGTATGGATGAAACCCACAAGATGAATGTACTATGTTAAAAGCATTATACAGTATTAGGAGTAATAAAAAAGGGAATGCACATGCATTCACACATACTACCTAGAGATCAATGCTCAAATGCAAGAAGGCTTACAATGAAAGAAAAGGCTCACTACCTTAAAAAAATCTCTGATCTCATATCATAAATGACATACTTTCCAAAACCTTGAATGGAAAAATCAACATCTTTGCTATGAAAATACATTCCCAATGAAGCACATCAAATATATTTCTCAATTGTAGATTATACTCATACCTCTTCTCTTCAACATCTCATGCATGATAACACACTGTTTCACACCTTCACAATAAAAAATGATTACATATTTATATGAATTCATCAACTTTATTTGAACTAGGTCAGCCAGGGACCTAGTTACTAAATATTAATTCAATACAACTAAATACACAATGTGATCCATTGAATATCAGCTAAGACATAGAAATGACCAATAAAACTTCCTTGAACATGCTCCAAATCCATAAATCATGCCATGATCCATAAAAACACACTACACCACCAAGTTGAAAAATACTAATAGGAACAACAACATGTAACATGAAATTCACCAATGGTGCAGGAGCACCTAGGAAAATCCCTAAGTCTTGTTAGAATTTTGGCTTGTACTAACCCTAGCCAAGTCAGTAGGTTTTAATTTGACCTTATAAGGTCTTGTAAATTGTGTTCCTAGGTGGATTGGACTAGGCTCAATCCAACCTAGATGTCTATTACTTTTCTAGTTGTTAGTGCTAGATTAGACCTAAGATGGGAAAATGGGTGAAAATACATCTTAAAGCCTTTAACGATTAGAAAAGGGTAGGATTGTTGGCAAGTTGACTCCCAGGGAGTATATGACTTATTTTGTGTTGTCATTATGGAAACAAAGTCATATGAAATTTTGACAGCAAACTTTGTAGTGGAAATTGACTAAGTATAGAAGACAAGACAGAACAGAGATACACAGATGATCAGAGCACCAACGCACGTGTGGATGACTGATTCAGACTAAGCACCTTCAGACATAAGCTCTATGATATTTTTTTATGCTTACCCTATACATGCATGGTACGGAATGTCAGTATGGATAAGTTACAGAAAGAACAAGTACACTAGCAGTTCATAATATAGAGTGTGAAGCCGAATTTAGGTTTTTGATTAGCGTGTAATCTTTTGTTATGTAAACGCTAAGGGCCTATTGTAATTAGTTTGTAATCATGTATTAAAAATTATTGTAAATACAATTAATCCAATTTGTTTGGAAGCATTGTGAATATTGTTTTTGGGTCGACTAAGGTCTTGTTTATAGTTGCGTCTATTCAGGCATATATATATATATATATATATATATGCAATGTAAAGGTATATTACAAGTGTCAAAAAATATGCAGAGCAGAGATATAAAAGAATAGTATAAAGATGTCAGTATGAGAAAGAGCCCTTAAATAAGATAAGATCTTAAGCACGTAACCGGAACTGATCAGACATCTGTTTCATATACAATAGTTCACTTTTGGATATAGTGCATATCTATTCTCAGGAGGTTGTATCCTTCTTTCTCATTGAGAAGTGAGCTCCTGGATAGTGATTTCTCACCCCTAACAGGGTTGTTTGTAAAGACTCCTAACAGGGTCAAGCCTTTAACCAGGTGTTTGTACTTGCATTGTAAATACTTCTCCTAACAGGGCAAAGGAACTTTAACAGGTTCATTATACTAGTCCAATATTTGTGGGTACTAATTCCCACAAGGGTTTTCCTCTAGTCAAGGTTTCCCCGTAATCATATAATGTATTATGTGTTCTTGTATTAAGCTCCAATTCATATACATTTGATTTATGTTTAAAGTTGTTGAAATAGAATAAATAGTTAAACACTGATTCACTCCCCCTCTCAGTGTTTTGAACAATTGGTATCAGAGCTCTGGCTCTCTGAAAGAAATTTTAACCACTTGAGGAGATCATGGATTTAGTAGAAGTAAAACATCTGAAAAAGAATCTTGAAGTAGCCCTTGAAGATCTAGACAGATCTGAGAAAGAAAATGAGGAACTTAAACTAAAAGTTGATGGCTCACAAATGCTTATCAAAAATTAAAGAAAAGATTTGAAAGATTTCTCTACAAATGATTTGGGTAAAATGGTCAAGAAACTGAAAGAAGAAAATTTATCATTAAAGGATAAGATAGAAGAATTGATTGATCATTTAACTTATGGACTAACAACTATTGAAGAGAAGAAAACAGAAAATAAACAGTTAGATGAAGAACTCATGCAAGCTAATATGAAAATCTTGGAATTGGAAAACATCAAGAATAAGATTGAATCTGCATTATTAGGAGCAAAAGACAAGATTGATAAACTACACACAAGTTCTGATCTAATTCAATCACAACTTTATGCATAGAAAATTAAAGGTGATACCACTAGTATGGGATATAGTATATCTCAAACTGAAATCAACTCAATAAAAGAAACAAAGAAAGCACAAGAAGCATCCATAGAAGCAAGGAAAGAGGAGAACATAGCAGAGACTAAACTGAACCACCTAAAGATGAACTCAAGAAAGTTAACAGAACATGTTATGCTTGTAACAAGCATGGAAACTTGGCAAGAGATTGTAAAGAAGTAAGAACTTTTAATGGTTATTGTTACTCTTGTAACAATTTTGGTCACTGGGCTATTTATTGCGGGACAAATCAAAGGAATCAGTCTCAACTAAACCAAAGGAATCAAACTCAATATAATCAGAGAAATCAACATCAAATAAACTTATAGAATACTACATGTTAGATATGTAATTACAATGGACACACAACTAAACAATGAAACATGATGAAGAATAACATCAGACCTCCTATAATCTGTCACTCATGTGGAAAAGCTGGACACATCTCAAGGTTCTGCAGGTCAAGAACACAAGGTCAAGAGAATACTAAAAAGTCTCTATTTGAAGAATCAGGAGAAGTTTAGTTTGTGCAAGCTAAAGCTAATTTAGATAAAATATGGATTGAAGTAAAGAAGGATAATGAAGAAAACAAGGTAGTATAAGAAGCCTCACTGGACCCACCTTCTACTTCTAGATAGTTGAACCTCATGGTCTTAGGGGGAGCTATTTTAGCTCTGAACCCCTGCATGGATGGTATACTCATTTCTGAGTATGCACCTTTGTATTCATGTCAATGATAAAAAAAGAATGCTGTATGCATTCACACATTGTCTATACTACATTCTGAATAAAAATTGAAAGTCTCAGTGAAAGCACTTATGGCATTAAATGCAGAAAAACTCTACATAAATCAATGGATTGATAGATTATTCTCATTGTTTACATCTGAGATCATAAAGTTTGTAGAGCACAGGAGTACTAAGCATCAAAGCATTCAAAGGTATTGATTTGATTAGTTTTTAAATAGCTTGCAAGTTAAAATGGAACCCTAGCACTTGCGTCATTTTGAATCACCGTGAAACCCTATTTATCCAATCAACAAGTAAGTATGGCCACTCTAGTTGTATTCACCATTACTCAAAGGAAAAGATTTGTGTTTAAAAAGCATCCCTTCAAGTCCATACTAGATGATGTAGAAGGAGCATTTTCTAAGACTCCACTAGGAGTCATCCATGTAGAAGACATTCAAACGTACATATACTGTAATAAGTAAATGATTGGAGATAATAGTATTGCTACTCTCATGGCCTTAATGATGAAACCAGACTATTCATTCAAGGATAAATACACACATCTCACTGGTAACCCTATCTTTGAGTACTCTAATGTGTATGAGTTTTACAAGCCATAATGGGTGAAAATCTTATTGAGAAGGATACATGATGACCTATATTGGATTGGTGAGGTTCCTGTCAGCATCACTACATACCTAATTCATGAAATGACTGGACTTTCCAAAGCTAGACCAGTTCTTCCTACTGGTAAGGATGTTAATAAGTAGGTTGAACAAGCATGTTTATCAAGAAGTTATAGGTGTGGTATGATAGTTGATCCTATTAAGGAGGATGATATAAAACTACTCACATGATACTTGGATACAAGTTTCAGCAGGAAAGAAGACTAAATAGTGTGTCCACAACAACAGTTCTAGCAGCAATAAGGATGGTGAAAGATAACACTCAGCACAATATATGTGAACTATTGCACGCACAGCTGATCAAGAAAATTTGAGCTATTAAGCATGAAAAGAACAAGATATTCAGGTTTGGCTCATTAATCATCTATCTATACTTCTGTTAGGATTAGGATCACTGGGGGGGGGGGGGGGAANGTTAGGATTAGGATCACTGGGGGGGGGGGGGTGAATCAGTGATCTGTCAATTAATACTTTTTATTATTATCTGAATCTTTACTTAATGCTTATGTACTAAACTTGAATATAAATGCAAGAAAGATAAATATACACAACACATAACACCATATATGATTACGAGGAAACCCAATGTAGGTGAAAACCCCGGTGGGAATTAGTAACCACAAATATTCTGTACTAGTATCTTATGATCCTTGTTAGAAGATCCTTAACCCTGTTAGGAGTTGTCTTTACAATACATGAAGTAAAGTGACCTTGTTAAGGGTCAGACCCTATTAGGAGTCTTTTACAATAACCCTTTTAGGGGTGGTGGAATCACTATCCAAGGAATCATTGTCTAAGAGCACACTGCTCAAGTGGTGAAGGCTACAACCTTCTGGATCTTCGATACACACTGTATCTGCAAGGTGAACTGCTGCTGTGACACTGCTTGTCTGATTAGTTCCTTTTGTGCGTTGATGCTTTAACCTATTTAAAATCACTACAAAAATCTTATGTTCACTCTAAAATCTTCTACTTCAATATCTATATCATCAACATATGATAGATATATCTTTGTTTCTTTTACACTCTGCTCTACTTTTCTTATCTCTGGCTTCTGCAACTTTTCCCATCACAAATGACCTTCTATAAGTACTTCCTCAAAGGAAATGAACATGTAGGCTTTAGGAAACCTTTTACCATGTATCTTTATCACTTACATAACCACATAATCCTTCATTAAGTCGGCTTAAGATTAATTATAACTGATTTACTCAAACCAAATAGACATGTCTTTTCACACAGTCTGCTTCACCAAAATAGCTCTAACTAATTATTCTTGATGAATCAAGTCATGCACTTTTAACCATAGATTTTTAGGTCACTAAAAATTACTAATGTAAAGGCACAATTCCTGAGGATGAGTGAAAATTCCATGCCAAAACAAGCTCTGTCAGCTCTTTCCATTATCTCTGTCCTGTTCTGGCATTCACAGGCTGTACCTCTTCAGCTTGCTGTATCTTCTTCATACTTGCAGATCTGATCATGCTCTCTTAGAATTATCATGTAAAAATACTCATAAGCTTATATTAAAAGGCACATATCATTTTTATAACAAATTAACACATGCTAATCAAAACTATAACAGTCTGTTCCTTGCTCTGTCCTGTTTTCTGTACTTACCCAATTTCTGATCTTTGGATAATGTGTACTGACTCTAAAAATTCATATGAATTTGTTGCCATAATGAAAACACTAAATAGAGTCATATACTTTAGTATATTAAACTTTCCAAAAATCTCCCCCTTTGTCATTAATGGCAACAAAGGAATATGGTGAAGTTACTATCTATACTTTTATATAAAAACTCTCTATCTTATATCTCCCTTTTATCATATACTAGACTCCATATGATTCATACTCTACTCCCCCTTTGACATTAATGAAAAAGGTGCTCAAAAACACTTCTATGTACTTATTCATCATGCATATCTGAATATGCAATCTGCATCTTCTGGATCTCTTTCTCCGAAAATGCAATTAGTGAATTAATAATCTGTAGATGGGCACATAATGCATATTGTAGCTTCTCCATCTTCTCCAAGTTTGTGCTAGGACCTTGATCATAATATAGATTCCATATATTATACATTACTTTACTCACCCTTTGATATTATCTTCTCTTCCTTCTCAATCTTATCAATCTACCCCTGATATACACATATTGATATCAGTGGAGGGATCTTCCATAGATTTCCTTATCTTCTCTATCATAGCCTCTACCTCCTAGATCTTCTTTGTAATGATGGGCACTTAACTTGCCTGATTCATATAGTCAGAAATAATCTTTTTACCTTTAGCTAAAAACTCTTTCAAGGATGCTTGACCAACTTTGAGTGAACTAAGATCAAGTGTAAGGTTGGTAACCAATTCACTGAGCCTCTTCTTCATATACTTCTCTTCTGCAATATCTGATCTATTTTTCATGACTTCTTCAGATTATATACTCCCACTTACTTATTTACTCCCCATGAGTCTAAGTCTATTATGGGTGTCAAGCTTTACAACAATGATGATGAATTGTCCATTACTTTAGTCTTCTCTTTTTCTGCTTCATTTTCTGTGATATCTTAAATCAATATATCTTCTTGCTGATATAAAGACTCTCAGCTTCTTGAGTACTCACAAATGTTTCTTCAAAATTGTCTAGATTAATATCCATTGTTTCCATTGATACTTCAACATTATCAATCACGAATGTATCCTCCATGTCCTTGGCCATGGGCGCATAATCCTGTGGACCTGTCACAATAGTTTTATCTACTTCTTCACATGATATTTCAAATTTTATCTTCAATCAATTTTGCTCTTACGTGAATTCTCTTTTGTTGTATTCACACTTAGATGATCAATAATAAGTATGTGCTTCCAAGAATAACATCAGGTCAGCTCCAAAACAAAATCTCCAATGGATATACTTATATATGTGCTTCCAAGGATAACATCAGGTTGGCTCCAAAACAAAATCTCCAATGGCTATACTGATACTCTCACATAGAACACTGCTCAACAAAATTTTGACCCCTTCCGCTTCATGATATTCACGTGCTGAAGCATACTAATAAATCATTTCTGAGATGTTTCAAAGATTTTCTTGATATCAATCTCTACTGAAGAATGTAATTGTGACACTTTTCTACTTGACTACAAGTTCTCCTTTGATTATCCAACCGCTTACTCGATTGTTAAGTAATTTTTCAACTAATTTCTGAAACGACGTGTCTGCGCTTGGGCTTTGTTTCAAACTTGAATTACTTTGCTTAAAAAATAACGATTATCAATCTCCTTTCTTCACTAATGAGAACAACTATAATGTATTAATAATACAACTTCTACAGCTTCTATGATCTCCAATCATTTATTCTGACCGCAAGTGAGGACTTGGTGATTGCAAAGTAGATTTCTTCCATTAATACTTCCCGTGTAGACACGGAAAACAACTGTAACTTTTTTTCTTTCTCCTGATAACAATTTAGATCGTGTTCTCTTGCATACTTCATCACAATGTCACCAAACAATTGTAATCCAAGGCGCATACTCAGAGGTGAGTATACTAGCCACGCAGGGGTTCAAAGCTAGAATAGCTCCCCCTAAGACCATGAGGGTCAACTATTCAGAAGTAGAAGGTGCATCCACTGAGGATGCATCTGCTACCTTATTCTCTTCCTTTTCCTTCTTTACTTTGACCCATATTTTATCTGATTTAGCTTTAGGTTCCATAAACTTAACTTCTCCTGATTCTTCAAACAAAGACTTTTTATGACTCTCTTGTCCTTTTGTTATTGATCTGAAAGACCTTGAGATGTGTCCAGCCTTTCCACATGAATGAAAAATGATAGGAGGTCTGATATTCTTCCATGTATTGGTGTGAGTTACCAATTTGCACTGTCTAGCTGAATTACCATTGTGATTACATATCTGACATGTAATGTTCTGAGTACTTCTAACATTTTGCTGAGGATAATTTCTTTGGTTTTCCTGATCCTAATTTCTTTGATTATTTTGAGTCTTGTTCTTCTGACTTATTTTACAATTCATAGCTCTATGACCAAATTTATTGCATGAATAACAGTAACCATTGAAGGGTTTTACCTCTTTACAATTCCTTGCAATATGTGCATGCTTGTTATAGGCATAAAAAGTTCTATCAACTAGCTTTCTTTCATCCTTAGGTGGCTCAATATTGTCTCTAGTCTGATTTCCAATCTCCTTAGTATCTGTGATGTCCTTTGGTTCTTTCATTCTTTCTTGTATGTCATCAATCTGATTTTGTGCTTTATTGTATCCTATACCTCTGGTATCTCCTTTAACCTTTTGAGCATACAACTGTGATTCTATCAGATTCTTGCTTGTGTGTAAATTGTCAATATGATTCTTTGCTACAATCAATTCAGATTCCATCTCATCTTTGTTGTTTCTTAACTCCAAGATTTCCATGTTTGCTTGTCTCAGTTCTTCATATAACTGCTTGTTTTCTTTAACTTGATCATCATAGGCTTCTTGATTGTTATATAGCTTTTCATCCAATTCTTCAATCTGATCCATCAGAGACAAATTTTCTTCATTCAAATTTTTTACTACTTCCCCCAAATCATTTGAAGAACAATTTCTTAATTCTTTTTTCAGTTTCTTGATAAGTATTTGCATGCCTTCAACTTTTAGTTTTAGATCTTCATTTTATTTTTCATATGAGTCAAGTTCTTCAAGGGTTGCTTCAAGATTCTTTTTCAGGTGTT
>MU227760.1:1602015-1615267 GCA_018584345.1 Thuja plicata
GGTGAATGGGTTGAGAAGGGTTAGAACCCAGGGTAGAAGTGGTTGAGATAGGTTAGGTTGGGGTTTAGGGGAATATTAATAAATGAAATAAACTTATTTAGTTCATTTAGAAATATAGGAATTAATTATTTAAACAATGAAATTGTTTTTCTAATAATTAAGGGACTATAGCCATTTTAATTAAATTAAATAGGCTAGGGGGAATGGGTTATTTTGAAAGTGGGTATTTGATTTAGGAATTTATTTAATTCCTTTATAATTAAATACTATAGCCATGTTTGATTTTGATTTCATTTGAATGGTTGAAATTGATTTGAATTGTATGGCTATAATAGTTAATATAAATCAGTGATAAAAATCACCTAGGACATTAAATTGATTTAAAGAATTATGCCAAGCAGTAACAGGGTCATTTGGACATAATCGAGGGTACGATCACACTTAGGGAAAATAGGGTCCATTGTTAGAATAGAACAAATTTAGGTGGTTACATTTTCCCCTCTTTGAATTGATGTGCGAGCAGCGCATTGATTCAAAGAAAGTTTTTTGATTTTGACTTCAAAAAGATTGAGAATTCTATCCTTGGTTGTCGAATGAAATGTTGATGAGATCAGTCTTGCACTTGATCGAACCAAACTGATAGAATTGATCTTGAACTTGGTTGTCCTCCAAAGATCGATAAAATATTTTAAAGATACCAATTCTGAACTTGGTTTTTGTCCAAAGATTGATAATACTGATTCTGAACTTGGTTGTCGTCAAAAAGCCAGTATGAAGCTGCCAGGAGCTTAATAAAAATCTTTTAAAATGAGGAAACATAAGATATCAAGCTTATGAGAACCAAAGCTTTCTATCCAATAGTTCCAACTTAGTCAAGGAGCTGTTATGCCCCTAGTTTGTTTGATAACAAAGTCATTTTGATTCTGTTTAGAGAAAAAATTTAATTTGATGATAGTGTGATCATGCCCCCTTGGGAACAAAATTGAAGGAAAAGAAATAAATCCCTCACTTGAATGAACATATTACTTGTAGGAAGCAGTTAGGGAAAGAAAGAATGGGGTAGAAGAAGTGAAGGAGTGGGGGTGTGTTTAAGAGTAAACACACAAGTACCAAGTTAATCACTTTGAAAATATGAGTTCAATTTTGTTCCCGATAGATCAAAGATTTCGGGAAGCATGGGTATTAGTAATAAACTTGGAATTTTGGAAGAAGATAGAAAGAATTTTTGAGCTCAAAATTCCTTATGTTGTTATTCGAATAAATGCATCATGCAATCTCTAAATGTAGCTATATGTAGACTCTTAGGACTTTATCACCGATTTAGCAAATTTTGCAACATTTTTATCATCATTGGGTAGTTTTGGAATGGATACAATCTCATAGGAAAACCATCACTAATACCCACTGATATTATGATAATATGAATACTATTTTTATTGAAATGTCAAAAATAGACTTAGGCATCAAGGCATAGAAGCCAGGATAACAAGATAGTCACCTTCCGTTTAATATACCAGATTCTGAGTAAGGCAAGATATTGGATCCGCAATGACCTTGAAAATTTATATCCTTGGGTACATTATGATTTATATAGCTTAGTGAGAACCTGGGTTAGAAAATAGACAAGGAAATTGTGTCAAACTCACCATAGTTTACACATAAGAAAGATCGAGATATATGCGGCTATCCACCCATAGTGGCAGCTCTTACCATAAACATCCAAGTTAGGTGAAATTTATAGGATCATATGAAACAATCACCATACAGAGAAATTCAAGAAAACATTATGCCCCCTATCCTTGTGACTCTTTGTCTTTGTGCAGACGTCATTGAGTAACTAAGAAGACATAATAAATCATAAATTGAGAATCAATCAAATAAAATTTATAATTACTTAGATGCCCCTAGTTGAAAACATCATCAGGACATAAAAGAATCATAATCAAACCAAGAGCAAACTGTGTGTTAATTAGTACTTTGTTCATCCATATGTCAAACATAGTAAAGATTCATGAATTGGAAAATTACAATACAAGCAATATGGTGTTCCATGTATGTTTATTGATAGGATAATCCATGCATGTTTGTGATCCAGTATAGCCTTGTTGGAATGTTGGTGAATGTTAATGTCATGTCCCATGTTTTGAAAATACACCTTGGGTTTTGGGAAAGTGACATTGTTTTTGCATGTGTCAAGAAACATTGTGTCCATAAGGCAAACCAGCCTAGATAAACCTAGAAACTATAACTGACTATGCCAACAAAGATGCCCCCAGTGTAGAATGACTTATTCCTAAGACGTAAAGATAGAAAATTCCCAAGCAAGGATAAGATAGTCATGTCGGAATATGAAGTTAGCGTATGAGCATAGGCAAAATTATGATAGTGTAGCATTATTAGTACATTGATAGATGGAGCACAGAACACAAGTGATGCCTGATTGCTAGGTTTTCACCACTTGGAAAGATTCTTTTCTCTTTCTTTTTGCTACCAAGATGCCTGTTTTACCAGGTGCTCATAAAGGCATTTTTCTCTTTTTTCAATTTTTTTGCTATTTTTTCTTTTTTGAATGTTTTTGTAGTATCAAGGCGCCTGTTTACTAGGTTTTCACCAAGGATACCCTTTTTGAAGGAATTTTTCCACTATTTTTGGATTTCTTCAGGATTGATTTTCTGAATGTTTTTGGTATTTTTGCCAGAACTTTTTGCTGTACAGGATCTGCTAGCCAAACATTAAGCATAGAACTGCTTCAAATGTAGAGTGTTGATAGGATCTAGAAGAACGTCTCCCTCAGGTGTAGCCAATTGCTAAGCTCTAGTCCCAAAAGTAGCAGTGATAACATAAGGTCCCAGCTAGGTAGGTTCAAACTTTCCTTTCTGCTCTTTGTTAGGCTGGTTCTTAGGATTTTCTTTTAGGGCAAGGTCTCCCACCTCAAACTTGCATGGCTTAACCTTCTTGTTGTAACCTTTGGAAATTATTGCTTGGTACACTTTGAGGTGATCAAATGCTTGTTGCCTGTGCTCATCTAGGAGGTCCAGAGAATTTATTCGATCAATGTGGTACCACTCATCAGTAACCAGTCCTTGTAAAGATATCTGCAAAGATGGAATTTCAACCTCAATAGGTAGTACTGCTTTAGTGCCATAGACTAGAGAAAATGGCGTGGCTCCAGGTTGTGTTTGAATGCTTGTTCTGTAGGCCCATATTGCCAGATTTAGTTGTAAATGCCAGTCTCTGCCAGACTTGCTCACAGTTTTGTGTAGGATTTTGAAAATATTTTTGTTTGATGTCTCGGCCTATCCATTACCTTGAGGATAATAGACTGAGGAGCAATGTTGAGTGATATGAAACTATTCACAGAGGTCATCAATGTCTTGATTTTTGAATTGGCCCCCATTGTCTGTCATAATTGAAGAGGGTATCCCATATCTATAAATAATGTAGTTCAGAATGAACATAGCCATCTGTTTGCCAGTGGCTTTGATTGGCGGCACGACTTCGACCCACTTGGTGAAATACTCAGTGGCTGTAATGATGAACTTGTGTCCATTTGAAGAGTTGGGATATATTTGTCCGACCAAGTCAAAGGCCCATTGCTGGAATGGCCAATGTGTTATAAAAGGTATGAGTTCTCTGGCAGGAACATGAATAAGGTTTCCATGTGTCTGGCATTTAAGACATGCTTTTGAAAATTGAATAGCATCTTTCTCCATGGTAGGCCAATAATAGCCTACTTTGAGCAGTTTCTTAGCTAATGAAATCTGTTTGAGTGTGATCCACATACACCTTTGTGGACGTCTTTTAAGGCTAGATTGAAATCTTCAAGTTCTAAACACCGAAGAAGTGTTTCGTTGAGACTGCGTCAATATAGGTTGTTAGTTATAAGGACGTAACGTGATGCTATCCTAATCAGGGATATTTTTTCATTTCTAGATAGATTGGCAGGAACGGTTTGGTCAGAAAGATAAGCAATGATATTGGAATATCGAGATTGATCTGGGGTATTTAAGGCACATATTACTTGGTATTCTGGATTGGCAAAGGCGAGATAGGATATTTCTTCCACCAAGAAGTCATAGCAGAATTGATGCTCCTCTAGTTGTAACATGGATGCCAAGGTAGCCATAGCATCTGCAGCTTTATTCTCTGATCTTGGTATCTGCTAGAAGGTGATGAAGATAAAGTATTTCTTCAGATCATCAACTAGTTTCTTGGAGGGCATCAACTTTTCATCTTTTGTTTGATATTCCCCATTGATTTGATTAATAATTAGTTGGGAGTCACCATATACATGTAACTCAATGATCTTCCATTCCATGGTGAGCTTGAGGCCATTGACTAATGCTTCATATTCGGAGATATTTTTGGTGCATGAAAACATTAATTTGTAAGATTTGGGAATCTTATATCCTTGTGGAGTTATGAAGAGAACCCCTGCTCTAGATCCTTGTTGAGTAAATGAACCATCAAAGTACATCTTCCATGGATGTTCAGTGAGATGCATGATTGTTTCATCAGGAAATTCAATTAGTAATGGTTCATCATCCTAGAGCAGTGAATCAACCAATTGATCTAAAAGTACCTGTCCTTTGATAGCTCTTTGTTCAACATACTTAATGTCAAACTCACTTAGAATTGGGACCCACTTTTCCAAACGGCCTATTAACGCTGTTCTGCTCAAAAGATACTTTAGAGGATCGATCTTAGCAAAGAGCTTGACTGTGTGAGAAAGCATGTAGTGTCTAAATTTTTGTGATGCAAAGACAACTGCTAAGCATGCTTTATCAATAATTCTATAATTGAGCTCATAAGCGACTAGAGTTCTACTAATGTAGTAGATAGCTCACTCTTTCTTTGTTTCATCCTCTACTGCTAGCAGGACTCCTAAGGATGTAGCTATAGCTAAAATATATAGGAGTAAGGGATTTCCATGAATAGGAGCCATAAGAATAGGTGGAGTAGCCAGGTACCCCTTTAATTCTTTGAAGTTGGCTTCACAGTGTTCATCCCAGTTGAATGTAACCCCTTTATGTAGTAGCTTAGTAAAGGGTTGTGCTTTATCTGCAAGTTGGGACATAAACCTTCTGATAGACTGTAGTCTCCCTTGTAGTGTCCTCATTTGACTGATATTATGTGTAGGATTCATCTCTAGAATAGCTTTTACCTTTGATAGATCTACCTCGATTCCCTTTGCTAAAACTATGAATCCTAGAAGTTTGCTCGATTGGACCCCAAAGGCACATTTCTTTGGATTGAGCCTGAGTTGGAACTGTTCCATTTGATCCAATATCTTTCCTAAATCAACAATATGTGTACCTCTTTCTTTGGATTTAGCTAGTGTGTCATCGACATAGTCCTCCATGTTTTTGTGCATCATGTCATGGAATATTGTTGTCATAGCTCTTTGATATGTTTCTCTGTCATTCTTGAGCCAAAATGGCATGAAATTCCAGCAAAATGTGCCCCATGCACATGTGAATGTAGTTTTCTCTTGATCCTCAGGGGCGATCTTGATTTGATTATAACCTGAGAATCCATCTATTAAAGAATCCATCCATTAAAGAATACATCTGGTAGCCTGTCGTAAGGTCTATGATCATGTCAATATTTGGGAGAGGGAAGTCATCCTTCGGACATGCTTTGTTGAGGTGTTTGAAGTCCATGTAGATCCTAATAGATTTATCAGATTTAGAAATAGGGACTACATTGGATATCCATGCTACATAGGCAATGACTCGAATGAATCCAACTTTTAAAAACTTTTCCAATTCTTCTTTCACCAATAATGCAACATGAGGATGCATTTTTTTGAGTTTTTGTTTTACGGGCTTGATCCTAGGAGCTATAGATAAGTGGTGCATAATGAGATTGGGATCTAGCCCTGGCATATCAGTGTAGGACTAGGCGAAGTTGATCTTCTTCTCCTTCAGGAACTCTATGAATTGTATTTTCTCTTCTTTGGATAGAGATTGTGCTAGATGAACTATCTGAGGATCTTCAATAGTTCCCAAGTTCACTGGCTGTGTTGGTTCAATTAATACCAAAGACCTTTCCTGAAAGTGTTCAGGGAGGATATCAAGAATCTCTTCCTTTGGCACCTCTAAGAGGTTTTCACCATTGGATACGTCATTTTTCTTTACTATTTTGGGATCTGATACTACCACAGAGTGGTTTTCACCAGCAGTCCACTTTTTCTTTTTATTTTTCAATTTGTGACTAAGAAACTTGATATCCTCCTATGACATGTTCCTGCTCCTTGTATTGGTGGAAGAAGGGTGAGGTTCACAAGAATTAAGGTAACAAGCTAGGGAGTGGTCATTTGGAAAGTTGAGGATAGGGGTAGGATTTGTTTTAGTCCAATCAATGAGGTTTGGAAGTACCAATGTTAGGGAGTCAGATTCTAGGAAGGACATCATCCCATTAGCATCAAAACTGTTAATCGACATGACATAGTCTGTTAAGTTAATATCTTCAATGTTTAGATCAATAAGAGTAAGATCATTGTTAAAAGGGTCATTGTCAGTTATATATGGATCAAACTCTAGTGACTCGTCAGTAGATATCTCATCATCATCCCTTTGTAAAAGGAAGATTCTTTCCTGTAGCCTATGAAATTCTTCTAGAGTTATGTATTCACCAGTGTCTTCATCAATGATTGGAGGAAGGAACTCTTCTTCTGCTTCAGGAGAATCAGTGTCATTGAAAGGAATGTCTGGTTGTTTACTAGGAGCTGAGGAAGCTGCAAACATGTAAATTGTTTCTATCCTGATTTCCTCAGAGGCAATAGATAGCTGATCCCACTCATAGTCATGAGAGTCTGTGACATCATCATCAGATTTATCCAAATATTCAGCAATGTTTATTTGATGGAATCGATTAGCTGCTAGTAGATCAAAGTGAGGTAGATATAGAACATGTGTAATGGTGACCAATTGCCCCCAGTTAGGATGTAAATATTGTGGCTGGGGTTCCTCTTGAGTGATTGTAGCTATGGTGTCTCCTACCTCTTGAATGGGTGGTTGTTCTAGCAAAGGAGTGTGAAGATCCTGTGGTACCTCAAAACTAGGTATGTAGCATTCTCCTTGATATTCAGGATTCTTTGTACCAATATGTAGCAATCTCTCATAAGGCCATGGTTCTGATACTATTTCATCTATTTTATCATTCTCTGCTTCAGAAGGTGGAATTTGCTTTTAAGTAGGTTTTCTGGATTGAGTATTAAATCCCAGTCCTACTTTATCTCTGTTGAGGCGGAACTCCATGGGTATGGGTTCAATGATCCCTCATCCTGTGTCATTTAGAGGTCCTTTTCCTTTGTATCCCATTTTTTTGAGGAAATCATATCCCTTTCCATACTGTTCTGGGGATATCTTTACATGTTTGACCTCAGAGTCCACTGGTTCTCCTTTGTAAAGCTAGTTCAAGACTACCTATTCTTCTGTGTTATCTAAAGAAGATGTGGATGCCTTTATCATACCAATATCCTTGTGTACTTCTGGCTCCTAAACTGTGAGAGGTGTGAATGTTGGTGACGGTTTTCCATAAGATCTTGGTGATACTGGAAGCTTTGTCATTGAGGGAGTCAGGTCCAACTTGTACTCTCCCATACCTATTTCTTAAAGTTTCAATGTTTTGCTAAAGCCTTTCATAACCATGTCCTTGGTAGTCTCAAGAGAAATTGTGTCCATAGCTTCTTTGTTGTGTGGGATCATGCTACCTACTTTGATATTGTTGCAAGTGTAGTTGGCATTCGTAGGAATTGTCACCTCTATCCCATTATGTGGGAACTTGATGCATTGGTGATAAGTGGATGGTATAGCTTGCATCTCATGAATCCTTGGTCTCCCTAGAAGAATGTTGTAGGCTAATGGTAGGTCCAGAACTTGACATATAACATTCCTTTCAATCAGTCCAACTCTGATGGATAGACAAATAATACCTCTAGAGGATTTTTCCTCCTCATCATAAGCTTTTATGGTTATCTTATTTCTAGAGTCAATTGTTTTCTCTGAGAGGCCTATCCTCCTGACTAAATCCAGTGTACAGATATTAAATCTTGTGCCTCCATCTATCAATACACGTCTAACACAGGATTTATGAATAAGAACTTCGATATGGAGGGGTTGATTATGTGGATGGGTCAATGACTTGTCATCCTCCTTATAAAAGGAGAGGTAGTGTGGCACTGAGATGTGATTGACCATCGCTTGAAACTTGTCTATATCTATATGCTTTGGAACATTAGCAGCGTGTAGGGCTTGCTCTAGGATTTCTCTATGCACCATGGATATTTTGATTAATTCAAAGATGGAAATTTTGGCAGTGGTTCTTTGAAATTGGTCTACCAAGTCATATTTTGCTCCAGGGATAGTGACCATGTGTTTTGCTCCTAGTTTGGGAATAGTGACAATGGGAACCTTGGGTGTTGATGTTGATTTCAGAGGTCCTTTGATTGTAACCTGTGCTTGGCTCTGAGTTATAGAGTTTGTGGAGGATGAGTCTCCTTTGATGGTGATCATGTTGACGGATTCATTTTTAATGTTGAGCATATTGATCACATTGTCACTCTTGGAATAGGTGTAGTTTATCTCATTACCTTTCCCTTTAGATGTTTCCCCTTGATTATAATTAGGGAATGGTTTATTAAATGCTATGCGATCTTCATTTTTAGTGTGTCTATCCACCTTGATCTTACCTCCTTCGATGAGGTATTGGATAACGTTCTTGAGCTTGAGACAATTATTTGTCTTGTGTCCCTTGTTTTTGTGGAAGACACAATAGGAGTTATCATCCCACCATCTAGGTTTGACCATTGGTTTCCAAGGTTTAGAATCGGGAATTGTAAGAACTTTGTTATCCACCAATGTCTTTAAGATGGTCTCAAGAGGTTCCCCCAAAGGTGTGAATGTTCTTTGGGGTTTTGAATTCCATGTTCATCCCTTGTCATTATCATTGTTTGTTTTGGGAACGGGAGGTGTTGCTTTAGCCTCTTTGCTTGCTTGCATACCATTGGTTAGATTGAATGCTTTGGGTTTAGAATTAATGTTAGAAGCATCAAACACTCCATCATTGACAAAATTTTTGTTGTGTTTCCACCATTTAGGCTTGGAGTTGGAGCTACTACCTATGCTTTCATTTTGAAGGGTGATCTCCCCCTTTTTGACCATGACTTCCTCAATACGGAGGGCATTTTTAATCATCCTATCAAAGCTAGAAGAGTCTTGCATTTGTAGAGCATAGCTCAATTCAGGTATGAGATTATTAACAAAGATCTCCATCTTCTCTGTTTCGGGAATGACTCTTGAATATCATGCAAAAATCTTCCTCCATCTTTGTAGGAAGTGTGTAAAGGATTCTCCTATTTTTTGCTTGGTGTTACATAGATCCATCATGGTGACATCATGTTGGATGTTGTAGGAGTAATGTTGAATGAACCATTGCATCAACTCCTTGAATGTTTTGACTTTAGGATTCAATTTTGAAAACCACTCCATGGAATTTCCTCCTAGACTTCCTAGAAATAGTCGCATGAGGTAAGTGGGTTCATGCATGTACTCAATGCTTAGAGAAAAAAATTCTCGTACATGGTCATGTGGATCAGTTTCCCCTGTGTATTTATCATACTTTGGCCTTGCCACATTAGGAGGAAATGAGAGCATAGCAATACTCTTATCAAAAGGGAATGGACAAATGGCATCCAAAGAGTATTTTGTTTTTGGTTTGTCCTTCTCTTGTTTGAGGTTCATGAGCTCCGTTTGCATCTAATTGAGCTATTTGGTAAGGATCGATATGGGGTTTGGTACTTCCTTTTCTTTGAGGTCATCCACATTGTAATCCTTGGGTAATTTGACACCCATGGATGCTAGATGGAGAATGTACTTTTCTTTACCATCTCCAATTATTCATTCCAATAATTTGAGTATCCTTTCTCTTTGTTTAAGCTTCTCATATTCATCTTGAGGGATCTCTTCCTCACTATTTGACCCAAATGGATTATGTTCAAACTTGGGTCTTTCTTCTTCTTCCGTGCCTATGGATTGTGCTCGTTTTCCATGATCATAACCCTCAAAGGCCTTACTCCATTTGTTAGTGTGGCTATCCATTTGAGGTGAATCAAGATCAAAAAGGGAACTGCAAGAAGTTTCTCCTTGGAAGTGTGGTGTTTTAGGAGGCACTTTTGATCCTTTAGTTGTGTACTATTTGCCTCTTGTGTTAACCATGAAGTTTGTTTCTCAACTTCGTTAACATTTCCCAATAGTGCGAGTATGGTTTTTAGATCATTCAAGTGAGCATGTCTAGGTAGAAGTAACTATGTTGTTTGTTGGTGGATGTAAATGATTCCAGTGTCAGAGGGTTAGAATGCCCTGATAGTGAGCTAGGAATCAAGTTGTTGATAGAAAATGAATAGACTACATGTATTGAACTGATCATGAAAGATTGACTATGCATGCAAGGTGGACGTTTCAAAAGTGTTTGAAAATAACAGCAGGGAGACTAGAAGAGACAACAGGGACCAAATAAACATAAAAAAGGGTACCTAAATCAACTGAGACCTCCTAAGAAAAACTACTAGAAATGCCAACTTCCCTGTATGCGAGCTCCTAGATACGAGCCTCTGATGGCATTGGATGCAATCCTAAATCCTGGATGTGACTATATGCTGACTAAATACAATCCAATGCACCAGATATGATCCTAAATCCTGAATACGATTTGGGAAAAATAGGATGCGATTCTATGATGGTCTTGACAGTTTTGGTCAATTTGGAAAAAAATATTTTTGAAATGCGTGAAGGTGTTTGTTTCCAGATTTTGTCAAGAGGTATTTGTAGGACGTGAAAAACACTTGTACTCCTAGGTTTGAAATTTGTTGATTGTTTTGAGGAGCTTATATTTTTAGTGGTCTTTTGAACACTTCAGACAATTTTGCATTGTTAAGAGGATGAATCAAACACTCTTTTTCCCTATTATCTAGGTGGAGGATGAAAATCTTTGCTCATTGACTTAGGTACACACTCAAATGCTAATTAGAATATAGCCATCACCAAGCATGCAATGGCTCTAGTCATGATGTTGTATTAGCCGACTCCAAACGCAAGTGAGGGCACGATATGACGAGTGTCTTGGGGCAATTACTTTTTGCCTTGCACAAAGATTATCACCCTTTCGGGGATGAATTAGGTATTCTTTCAGTTGAATGTGTTGTAGATTATTGGGAAATCCATTCAAAACTGTCCCCCATAGAATTGTACAAGGAAAAATTGAGGCATATAGCCCTATGAGTACCTAAATATATATAGTCTTGCAAGCAAGATTCAAGCGGCTCTGCTCTATATATACCCCGATATGTTCAAGGAATGATGTCAAAATTCCAAGAACAAAACCAGTTCCATCTTCTGAGACTTTGGCCTACAAGGAAGCAACTATTTATAGTGAGTTGGAAGGGTCAGTGTAAGACTTGTCCTCACTTGGGTCATTCCCGGGAGATTTTCTCCTCAACCGGTAGGCCCTCTACTGTTAAAAGATCGGTAACCAGGATTGGCGAGCTTAGGATTTCTAGATTTCTGATTCTTCAAAAGAAGAAGAGCATACTCTCCTAGTCCATGTTGTTTTCTCCTCAAACACTTAAAAAACACATTCTTTCCCTCAAACTATGTTGAGCCTGATTTAGTTGTTCCTATCTTAAAGAAAATAGAAAGGGAAAGTTTGTTTTGTTCAATTTAACCACAAAATTTAGTGAGTTTGTGTTGTTCAATTTTTGATCCAAAAGTAATTAAACAATGTGTTTGCTCATTGATCCCACATATTTAATGCTTTGTTTTGTTCAATTACTGAATCCGAAAAGAATTATACGATTTTGTTCATTGATCCCACATGATTTAGTGATTTGTGTTTGTTCAATTTCTATCCCAAAATGAATTAAACAGTGTGTTTGTTTGTTTAGTTACCCTCAATTTCATCACAAATGATAAGACACCATCCAACTTTCTGAATTTCCTCAAGAGGAAAAGAGCATAATATCTAGTTGTTTTAGCAAGTATGAAGAAATGGTTTTAAGTGTTTGAAAAGTAGATAAATAGAATTCAAGATGGAGGGGGTTCGACAACCTATAAAAACCACATTAGTATCCTTTTAATCCAACTCCATGAAAACTGCCAAAAAGTACCTGCAAACACTTGTTTAGTTGCAAAATATAGAAAACACAACTTGTTAGACTTGTTAGGATTTGGCAAACAAAGTAGACAAACTTTTCAACCAAATACGAGCCTAAATCCTACTGAATGTGATACAGTATGTGGGATGCGAGCCTATTCACCGGATGTGATCCCTTGCTGACCAGATGCGAGCTAGAACCAGAAACGATCTAGATAATCCTGGATGCGAGCTAGAATTTACGCAGTGCGAGGGCGTATCTGGGATGTGATCCTACAAGATTAAATGTGATTCTGTGATCAATTCCTGAGTATGAAAACTGCCAAAAAATTCTAGAAGATGAGGCTAATTCAAAATTCAAGCCCCACGGTGGGTGCCAAAAATGTGTGTGTGTAAATGGGTACCTGTTGAAAAAGACACAAACACTCAATAAGTCATTGTATTAGCTTGAAAGGTTAGATAAAACGTTCAAAACCACTAATATCAACCTATTGCCTGCTAACTAGGAGGAGTGTAATTAGTAACATATCAACCCTCATAATATTCTACAAATCAGTGACAAATAGAACCTAGAATGAATGATTCTAGAGTAAAACAAGCTAAAAGATGATAAAGCATGCAATCTAGCTCTAAAAGTTGAAATGAAAACACAGCAAAAGCATGAAATGAAAGATGAAATATGATTCTAATGTTAATTCAATAGCATAAAAATGTAATTTTTATCTAATGTGAAGGCTTATTTCCTCTCAAAAATGGCTTCTATTTATAGAAGAATAGGAGAGAGAGAGGGGGGACAAGGTTCATTTATGAATTAGAAGACACATAAATGAAGATGTAAGAGCCATTAATTCCCAAGGCATTAATAAGGCATGTGAGAGATATAGGCTTAAGGCATTTTCATTAATAAGGCATTAATGAAAGCCTTAAAGAGGTAAGGGAGGATGTAAGAGGATGGCTTGAGAAAGTGGACCGTAAGGAGGTCAAGCTTGAGAAAGTGGACTTTCTCAAGTGGGTTGAGTTGCTAAGCATTCCTTAATGGAATGTGACAACATTAGGAGGTGGGTTAGGACTAGAATTAGGATTAGGATTAGATTAGCAT
>MU227760.1:1622969-1639546 GCA_018584345.1 Thuja plicata
ATTTGTTTTATGGTAGAAACAGATTGCACATGCATGGAGGCTGTTGAGCCTAGAACTAAGTGGATTCATCCACTAGGATATGAAGTTGAAGACCATGTGTTAGAAGGATATGCGCAGGTCTTATTGTTAGCACCTATAGACCCCAATGAACCTAGATAGGGAACATACAGAGAAAAGAATGATGAAGTGGATATTGAACTAAAACTTGCTGTTAATAAAAGGAAAGCATCCAAAACTACATCTAACATACTGAAAGCTCATGGATTCACTCAAGAAGATTTGAATAAGGAAAAAGAAGCCAAAATTGCTAAAGTTAAGATTGAGAAGACTGATGAATCGCATAAGAAGAAATAGAAGAAAAATGAGGATAATACATCTGCGCCTGCTACCACCATTGACTTGGATACATCTCCACCTTCTATTCCTAGAAAGAAACCCAGAGGAAGGAAACAAGCTACCACAGGTCATCCATCCTCAAGAACCACAAGGAGCACTACAAGGAATACACAAGCACCTCCTGAGGTAGGTTTCAGACCAAGCTTGAACATATTGAAGAACAGGATTATAAATTAAGGTAGATTGGATACACTTTCAAAGGTCTATGACAAATATAAAGAAGTTGATAAGACAAAGATACACTACATGATCATATCTCATATGATCAAGTTTAAGAAATCAGTTCTCAAACTTAAGACAGTGATACCGGATAACTTATGGAATGTATTGGAAATTATGAAAAGACATGCTATTGAGGAAGATATGAAGATTAGAGAAGAAACTCTGGATACTCTTCTCCATTTTTGTTCACAAGATGAGAAGGCTATTTTGCTAGATCTTGTAAAGCCTCATCTCCGTAGTAAGACAAGGACTTTACAGATAATGAACAAGGATTATGAACAAGTTGGAAAGGAGACTAAAAAGGCATTTACACAATTCTTTATGGATAGACACATGTATCCACCAATGACGCCTATATAAAAGTTCACCCCAGCTTCTCCTAAATAGCATAGAACTCTAGTAATTCAGATTGCGCCCATGACAGGTCCAAAGGTCTTTGCACCCACAGTGACAATAACTATTGAGAAAACTAAAGACATAGAGGACACTATAATGATTGATGATGTAAAGATTTCTATGACAGCTTCAGATAATGATATGGATTAAGTTGATGAAGCCTTTGTTAACACCAAGGACATGAACATTGATGATACATCTTTACAATAGGATGGAGATCCTTTGATTGATCCAATAGATTTGGATAAGGAGGAAGACACTCAAGTTGATGAGTCACTAGTTAAAGATGTACATATCAAAAGTGAATGTGTAGACACAAGTCAGAATACTATTTTGTCACCATCCACCTCATTGTTGTCAAGGTTAACTCCTGATTTAGCAAGTTTTGACACATGGGATGAAGAAGACCTCATTAAGATCAACTTCCTTGCCATGGAAAAGGCAAAGGAGAAACATGTCATGAGAAACCCACGCTTTGTTGAATCAATAAACATTCTAAATGAGTTACTTCCTACTGATAAGAAAGTTGCAAAAGTTCAAACTGTTGAACATGTGGATAGTGTACTAACAAACTTCAAGTTACACTTCACCAGCTTAGTAGAGACAGCTACTAAGATTGCAGAAGATGAATATAAAAAGGAAAGATTGAATGAAGTGGTGAAGAAGTTTACCTTGGATCTGAACTCTTTGAAGATTGGATAGTCTATACTAAAAGAGTTGGCAGAAAAAGGGAAGAGAGTTATAGCAAACTGCATGGATAGAGTGAAGCTCACCTCCAAGCACACTAAAAAGATAGCTGAAGCTGAAGAAATGATGGACAACATAAGAAAATCTATTGAGAATTCCATGCAGGACATAAACATATGCAATAACGTCTACCAAGGACAACTGGACAAAATTGAGAAGGCAAAGTTTGAAATAAGCAAGATAAGAGTAAGACAAACTCAGTTGAGAAATGCACTTGCACCTTCATTAGCAGTTCTTATTGAGAAAATTAAATAGATAGATGGCACAATCTAGACTTATGAACAAGATCCTTGCTTGGATCTAGTGAAAATGGAGAAGTTAACATATTCTTTATGTGCGCACCTCCAAACAGTTGATGCATTGAAAGCATTCTAGCAGAAAGAGATTTAGTCTCTTCAAGTTGTGTACCCAGATGTATATATGGAGTAAGTATGAAGACTTACATATTTTTGCACACCTTTTTCATTCATGTCAAAGGGGGAGTAGTATAGAATGTGTATACATTGAGTAGTATATATGTATATATCATTAAGTTATGATATACAGTCATTTTTTAATGAAGTCATTTTGAGTAACTTAGCCACATTCCTTTCTTTCCATAAATGAAAAAGGGGGAGATTGTTGGCAAGTTGACTTCCTGAGGAATCATGGCTTATTTTATGTTTTCAATCATGGCAACAAAGTCATTCTAAGTTTCTGTCAAAGATAACTTAATAGATAAAATGACTAAGTACAGAATACAGAGTAGTCAGACAGATACAGTGATCAGTACATCAGCATGCATGTTAGAGATCACACCAGAATATGCATGCTTAGATATATACTCTATGGTGTATATACATGCTATATCCAAATGTGCAAAGTATGAAACATCAGTATGGAAAAGTTACAGATAGATTAGTACACTGCAGTCCAAGAAACAGTCCATAATACAGAGCACAGAAGCCGACTACTATTTTGATCAGCGTGTATTATTTTGTGATGCTAAGGCTATGCACCTTTAGTTATAAGTTTTTTATGATGTAATTAATGTTTTTGTAAACATGCTTGAGCCAACTTGTTCAGAAGCATTGTATATTTTTTTAAGAGGCCGACTAAGTGTTATGTTTTGGGTCACGCATATTCGTTTGTAAAGATATAAGCATGTAATGTATTGTTATGTTACAGTGTGTAAGAGAAGTAAATTATTGTGTAAGAATAAGTTACAGAGGGACAATATAATGAATTCAAAAGATGATATAGCTCTTTGAAGAAGTAAGAGCATCCATGCATACACGGAACTGATCAGACAACAGTGTCACTAAAATAGTTCATTTTTTATATAGTGCATATCAACATTCAGAGGGTTGTAGCCTTCATCTTATTGGACAGTGAGTCCACCACCCCTAATAGGGTTATTGTAAAAGACTCTTAACAGGGTCAGACCCTTAACCAGGTCATTGTACTCAATTTTTAAAGACTGCTTCTAACAGGGCAAAGGAACTTTAATAGGTTCATTATACCTAGTACAATATTTTGTGGGTACTAATCCCCATCGGAGTTTTCCTCTGATCAAGGTTCTCCGTAATCATATCATGTGTTATGTATTCTTGTGTTATGTTTCTTTTGATTCAAATTTGATATATGTTTAATTGGCTGAAATACAAGTATTAATATAAACACTGATTCATCCCCCCCCCCTCTCAGTGTTTCTAACAGAAAGATAATACTCAGTATAACCTATGTGAGATATTGCGCGGTCAATTGATTAACAACATTCAAGCTATTAAGCATGACAAGAGCAAGATATTTAGGTTTGGCTCATTGATCATATATCTCTAATTCCACATAGTAGTTAAGGTTGCAAATCTTTACCTAGATAGAAGCAAACCCACTATGTCTCAGATTTCATTGAAAGCCACATCAGAAAGTAGTGTGAAGGATTCTATGGAGATGGACATCAAGAAATTGAGGATCAAAATAGTTGAAAAGTATAAGGAGACCATATGTTTCATGGTAGAGACTGAATGCACTTGCATGGAGGCAGTTGAGCCCAGAAACAAATAGATTCACCCACTAGGCTATGAAGTTGAGGAACATGTGTTGGAAGGATATGCACAAGTTCTTTTGTCTGCACCCAAAGATCCTAATGAGCCCAAGTGGGGCACCTACAAAGAAAAGACAATTGAAGTTGATTTTGTCCTATACAGTGTTGATAACAAAAGGAAGGCATCTATAATTACTTCTAATATCCTAAAATTTCATGGAGTTACACAAGAAAATCTAGACAAAGCTAGAGAAGCTAAGATTGCAAGAGAGCTCAAACAAACATAAGTTAAAACAGAGAAGTCTGATGATGTGTCAAAGAAGAAGATGAAGAAATATAATAAGAGTACATTTGTGCCCTCAACTACTATTGACTTGGAAGCATCCCCACCATCAGTACCAAGTAATATGACTAGAAGGAAGAAGCAAGTTCCCACAAGTCATCCATCTTCAAGAACCACAAGGAGCAAGGTAAATAATACTCAAGCCCCTCGTGAGGTAGGATTCAGACCTAGTATCAACATTCTAAAGAATATAATTATCAATGAAGGAAGAATAGATACAATTGCAAAAGCTCTATGATAAGCACCAAGTGATAGACAAAATAGAAATACATTCTATGCTCATCTCTCACATGATCAAGTTTAAAAAGTCAGTTCTAGAACTTAAGACAATGATACCAGATAAATTATGGAACATACTAGAACTAATGAAAAGATAGGCAATTGAGGAAGATATGAGGATTAGAGAAGAAACATTAGACAATCTTCTCCCTGTTTGTTCACATGAAGAAAAATTAATTCTTCTAGACTTGGTAAAACCTCATATGAGAACCTAGACAAGGACTCTTCATATAATGAACAATGATTATGAGTTAGTTGGGAAAGAGACTAAAAAAGAATTTGCACAAGTGTTTATGGATAGACACATGTATCCATCAATGGCACCTACAATTAAAATGACTCCAGTCCTTCCAAAATAGGATAAAGCACTAGAGCCCTCTAATGCACATATGAAAGGTCCATAGGATTCAATGCCTAAAGCTCCATCACCCTTAGTGACAGTAAAAGATTTAGAAGAAACAATTGCAATCAATGATGTTGAGACATCAATGACAGCTTTAGATAATGAATTGGACAATTTTGAGGAAGCATTTGTGAAAACTAAAGAAACTAAGAAGGCATGCACTGATGACACTTCTTTGTAGTAAGAACAAATTCCTGCAGAAGACACCACATGTCTAGATGAAGGAAAAAAGGATGAACTACCCTCTATGGAGATCCCAGGGAGAAATGAATGCATGGATGTTAATCAGAATATTATATTCACTCCAAGTAAACCAGTAACCTCAATTTTGTCAAGTTTGACCCCTGATTCAGCAAGCTTAGATACATGGGGAGAAGAAGATTTGATAAATATCAGCGTGCTAGCCATGGAAAAAGCCAAAGAGAAACAGGTTATGAGAAACCCTCTCTTTCTAGAAATAGTAAAAATTCTGAATGATCTAGTGCCTGTAGATAAGAAAATGGCTAAGATTCAGCCAGTTGATGATGTTGACAACATCCTAACTAGCTTCAAATCACATTTCACAAGCTTAGTAGACTTTGCTACTAAAATTGTAGAAGATGAGTACAAGAAGGAAAGATTGAATGAATTGGTAAAGAACTTTTATTTAGATCTTAATTCATTGAAGATTGGTCAAGGAATTCTGAAAGAGTTGGCATCAAAAGGTAGAAAGGTAATAGCAAATTGCATGGACAGAGTAAAAATCACCTCGGAACACATCAAGAAGATTGAGGAAGCTGACATCTTGGTTGAAAGTATTAGAAAATCAATTGAAACATCTTCACAAGATATTAATGTATGCAACAATATCTATCAAGGTCAGTTGGACAAGATTGAAAAGGAAAAGTATGAGATCAATAAGATAAGAATCAGGCAGACTCAGCTGAGAAATGCACTGGCGCCCTCTCTAGCAGTCTTAAATGAAAACATTAAACAGATAGATTCAAAAATTGCTACATATGATCAGGGTCCCTGCATGGATTTGACCAAAATGGAAAAGATTACATACACCCTATGCGCCCATCTACAAACAGTTGATGCACTAAAGGCATTCTGGCAGCAAGAGATAAAGAATCTTCAGATAGCTTTTCCAGATGTATACATGGAGTAAGTATCTAGAGACTTACAATTTTGACACCTTTTCCATTAATGTCAAAGGGGGAGTAATGTATAAAAGGAATATGTTATATAGCCTAAGTTATGATGTAAAGTTTTTTTGTCAAGTCAAAGATTAAAACAACTTGGCCACATTCCTTTGTTTCCATTAATGACAAAGGGGGAGATTGTTGGCAAGTTGACTCCCAGAGAATAAATGACTTATTTTGTGTTGTCATTATGGAAACAAAGTCATATAGAGTTTTTGTCAAGTAAACTTGGAAGGCAAAACTGACTAAGTATAGAAAACAAGGCAGACAGAGTTATATAGTGATCAACACATCAGCACACATGTAAGCAATTGAATCAGGGTATGCACGTTCACATACATGTTCTATGTTACGTGTACATACTAAGTCCAAAAACACATGGTATGGAATGATAGTATGGATAAGTTACATCAAGAAAAATACTACTATAGTTCAGAAGACAGAGCATAGAGCCAACTTATGTTTGGATCAACATATAATATTTTGTTGTGTAAAGGCCAAGCGCCTATGATAGTATTTTTGTAATCATGTATTTATTATTGTAGTAAACACACTTAAACCAATTTGTTTGGAAGTGTCGTGTATTAGGTTTTTGGGCTGACTAAGGTCTTGTTTATAGTCACGTCTATTCATGCATAAACATATATATATATATATATATATATATGTAATGAAAAGATATATTTGAAGTGTCGAAGAAATAAGCAGAGCAGAGTAGTGTAAAGATGTCAGCATGAGATAGAGCCCTGAAGAAGATAAGAGCATAAGAACATAACCGGAACTGATCAGATATCTATGTCATATACAACAGTTCAATTTTGGATATAGTGCATATCTATTCTCAGGAGGTTGTAGCCTTCTTTCTCATTGAGTAGTGAGCTCTTGGACAGTGAGTCCTCACCCCTAACAAGGTTGTTTGTAAAATTCTCCTAAAAGGGTCAGGCCTTTAACCAGGTCATTGTACTTTCATTGTAAAGGCTGCTCCTAACAGGGCAAAGGAACTTTAATAGGTTCATTATACTAGTGCAATATTTTTGGGTATTAATTCCCACTGGGGTTTTCCTCTAATCAAGGTTTCCCCGTAATCATATTATGTGTTATGTGATATTGTGTTAAGCTTCAAGTGATATATAATTGATTTATGTTTTAAGTTGCTGAAATTGAATAATTATCTAAACACAATATAGTATCAGAGGAGGCAGTCAAAAAATTGAAGATGAAGAGAATACCCCATACCAACCCATACAAAGTCACTTGGTTGAACAAAGGACAACATGTCCTTTTCAATGAACAAGCTTGGGTGGAGTTTTCAATTGGGAGATACAAAGACAAGGTGTTGTGTGACATCCTACCTATGGATGCATGTCACCTACTCCTTGGTAGGATATTACAATTTCAAAGAGAGGTCATGCATGATAGAGCAAAGAATTCTTATTATTTCAAGGACATTGTGAATTTCAAAATACAGTCACTATTAGAGGATGGAGAGATGAAGTCATCAGGTCCCAATGTTCTTATGGTTAGTGAGAAGGAGTTCATAAAAGCCTTAGAAGAAGGAGAGGGTGTAGAATTTTCACTTGTGTTGAAGACAAGGGAAGAAAGTGCAGACAAGGCAATCAAGAAGACAAAGTTGCAAATGGATGTGCATGATATGTTACAAAAGTATGAAGACATAGTAAGTGATGGACAGCCATCAACCCTACTCCCTAAGAGAGTTTTAAGTTATCAAATAGAATTTATTCTATGAGAAACCCTTCCTAACAAGGAAACCTATAAAATGACTCCTCAACAAAATTAGGAAATAGCCAAAAAAATACAAGAACTCCTAAGCCAAGGTCTCATTAGGAAAAGCATCAGTTCTTGTGTCATAACCACTGTCTTAGCACCTAAAAAGAGAGGGAATTGGAGGCTATGTACTGACTCAAGAGAAATAAACTGGATTACCATTAGGTATAGGTTCCCTATCCCTAGGGTAGAAGACTCGATGGATTGTCTAGGAGAGGTAAAGTTTTTCACAAAGTTTAAATTAAAGAGTGGATACCACCAAATAAGAGTAAATGAGGGGGATGAGTGGAAGATAGCCTTCAATACTATAGAATTTTTATATGAATGGCTTGTGATGCCATTTGGGCTATCCAATGCCCCATCTGCATTCATGAGGATCATAAATGAAGTCCTAAAAGACTACATTGGCAAATTTGTGGTAGTGTATCTAGATGATATGCTAATATTTAGTAAGACTAAAGAAGAACATCTCACACATCTGCAATTTTTTTCAAGAAGATACATGAGGAGAAGTTGATGATAAAATTGGAGAAATGTGAATTCATGAAGCAAGAGGTAGTGTGCCTTGGGATTGTAAAGTCCCAAGGCAATCTAAAGATGGATCCAAGAAAAGTGGAAGTCATTATGAACTATCCTACTCCAAGAACAACAAAAAAGGTAAGAAGTATTCATGGTTTAGCCAAATACTATAGGAAGTTCATTGAGAAATTCAGTGCTATTTGTGCTCCTATGATGGATATTATTAAGGGAGGGATGAAAACTAAGTTTTTTTGGAATGAGAAAGCTAACCATTGATTTTAGTTGGTGAAGAAGAAGATTTCTACTCAACCAGTCCTTACTTTTCCAAGCTTTGAGAAGTTGTTCATAGTGGAGTGTGATGCTAGTGACGTGGCTATTGGAGCTATTTTGAGCCAAGAGGGAAGACTAGTAGCTTTCCATAGTGAAAAGCTAAGTAAAGCTAAGAAGAAGTATGGTTCTTATGACCTAGAGACATATTCTCTCATACAAGCCCTAAGGAAATGGAGGCAATACTTGCTTCCAAAGGAGTTTGTCTTCTTTTCAGACAATCAAGCACTGAGTTTCTTGGATTCTAAAGACAAACTCAGTCATAAACATATGAAGTGGGTAGAATATTTGTAGCCCTACAATTTCAACATTAAGAACAATAAGGGATTATAGAAAAAGGTAGCAGATGCCTTAAGTAGAAGATACCTGACTGTACAAGAGATACATCTACAGAGCATGGGTATTGAGAGCTTCAAAGACCTATATGCAGAAGATGAGGACTTTGTAGAGATCTATAAGGTATGTCAAGAATACAAGAACAATTTTTATAGAAAATTCTCTAAATATACTTTGAAAAGTGATCTATTATTTAATGGAAGTGAATTATGTGTTCCCAGAGGGTCCATTACAGAAAATATGATACAAGAGAAGCACAATGGTGCACTTAGTGGGAATTTTTGTGTCAATTAGACCCAAGAGTTAGTGCAGAGGTTTAATTTTGGCCTAAGATGAATTTGGACATTAGGAATTATGTAGAAAGTTATGTTGTATGTCAGAAAAAAGCTACATCTTCCAATGTAGGCCTTTACCAACCTCTTCCCATTCCTAGTCAACCATGGGAATGCTTGAGCATGGAGTTTTTCATGGGATTTCAAAAGACCAAACAAGGAATGGATAGCATATATGTGATTATAGATAGATTCAGTAAGATGGCACATTTTGTACCCTACAAGACAATCCATGATGCAAGTTAGATAGCTCACCTATTCTTCAAAGAGGTAGTCAGAATTTATGGGTTACCATTGAGCATAAGGTCAGATAGAGATACAAAGTTCATGAGCCATTTTTGGAAGACTCTGTGGAAAACATCTTGGAACCAATTTGTCTTTTGGGTCTACATATCACCCTCAGACTGATGGAAAAATTGAGGTATTCAATAGGATTTTAGGTAGCCTCCTAAGATGCTTTACTAAGGAGTACGGTCAAGCTTGGCACCAACTCATTGGACAGGCAGAATATGCCTATAATGACATTGTCAACCGAACCACAGGGAAAATCCCCTTTCAAATCATATATGGAATTCATCCAAGAGGGATATTTGAACTCAGGGAATTGAAATATGGAGCCAAGGGTAGCGGCTATGTAGAAGATTTTGTACATTCTTTGAGAGAAGTGCATGAGACAGTAAAGAAGACATTGACTGAAAATATAGAGATGTCCAATTCCAAGTTGGAGATCCAGTAAAGGTGCACCTCAACAAGGAAATATTGTAGAAAGGAGTTCCTCATAAGCTACAGATGAGAAGAATTGGCCCATGTACCATTCTGGCTAAATATGGCACTAATTTATATAATGTGGAACTACTAGAGGACACTGGTTTATCTCTTGTGTTAAATTTGGTATTTTTGATCTTGTACAAAGGAACCACACTAGATCTAGACTAGAGCCTTATAGAGCTCATAAAGGAGGTAAAAGACCTGAACTTGACCCCTGCTCCACCTAAGAAGGCAGAGAAGATACTTGATTCCATGGCCTACAAGAAGACCAGACAGAGAACCTATTATGAGCACTTGGTTAAATGGTATGGAAAAGGAGATGCCAAGGCAACTTGGATCAAGGATACTGACTTCAAGAAGTTAGGATTGGATTCCAACTTACTCAATCCAAGGGTGGATTGACGTCTTTTCATTTGGGGAGGATGGTGCGAGAGAACCTAGGTAAGTCCCTAAGTCTTCTTAAAATTTTGTCTTGTACTGACCCTATCCAAGTTAGTAGGTTTTAATTTGACCTTATAAGGTCTTTCAAAGTGTGTTCCTAGGTGGATTAGACTAGGGTCAATCCAACCTAGATGTTTATTTCTTTTCTAGTTGTTAGTGCTAGATTAGACCTAAGATGGGAAAATGGGTGAAAATATGTCTTAAAGCCTTTAAGGATTAGAAAAGGGTAGGATATTGCCTCAAATGGTTCCTAGATTATTTCTACACCATTATAGGTTGAATAGACACCCTTAGCTACAATTCTGCAAAAAGATGTAGTGTTGTCATAATGTGGCTTGACAACATTTTAGCAACTTTTAATGTTGCATGACAACAAATGGAAAAAATGGATTCCTTTCAAGGAAACATGATGGGTAGTTTCCATAATAGCCTAGAATCATTGGCATGGCATATTAAGGCAAAATAGATCCCATTTCCAGAGGGAGAGTGTGGAGAAAATGTAATTTTGGAAGTGAATAGATGCTATGAGTTTAGATTTACAATGAGAATTGACTTGTATTGAGTGTGAATGTGATCATATGGATTGAAGTGTGAAAGTTAGTGTTTTTTCTACGTAGTAGTGATAATTCAAAGTATTTTATGTTTATTAGTGTAGTGGGTTTGAATTCATTAGAGTAGGTTTTTAGATTGTTTTGTAAATACTCAAGTTACTGGTGTAGTTTAGGTAGATTTTCATTTCATGGCTCCACCACAGTTCTTCATGGTGAAAATCATCACGACCCTAAGGAATATGGTATGGGAGTCATTGAATTTTTTTTGTGTGAAAGGAGGAGCTCAGAGGAGAAATCTTTCTATTTTTAGCATCATGCCCTAGGCGAGATCACAGTGCCCGACTAGGTGCAGGATAGAGAGAAAGCGAGTGCCATTATAGGGGAAAGCATGAGAGGTTAGAACCAAGTGTGGTTTCAATGAGATAGAGGTCCTATAGATATCTTCCAAGAAGATCATGCATTTTCCAATCTGTTAAGATAGGTTCCAAATAGAAAACAAAAAAATTCTAAAAATAGTCCTATTTTATCTATTAGCCCTCAATTCTAGGAATCTACTGTCTGATAAACCTAGAACCTTAAGGCCATCGAAAAAGGGTGTCAGGATATCAAGTTTTTTTTCAGAATTGTTTGGAAGTTTTGTCAGAGAATTGGGAAAAACTCACTGTTACCTGGGCTTAATTAACCAAATAGGCTCACTGTTACTCGGGCTTAATTAACCAAGCATGCCTAAAAGAAAAAATCCCTCAGTTGTCTTTAGATCGTTTGTTGAACCATTTATGTCCTAGTGTAATGGGATTGTGTTGAAGGTAAGAATTTTTCATAGCATTAGTTTCACCCCCTACAGTGTTTGTGAAGATGTTGTGAAGAGTTTTCACTTGGAGTCATCCAAGATAGAGTGAAGATTTGAAGTAACCTTAATGTTAGAGATCCCTCAAGGTTAAGCAAAAAGAGACTAAATCTTGGAGTGGAGTTAGGATAGTCTTAGGCCAAAAGATAAAAGACTATTAAGGTCCTAAAATTGAGCTTAGGATCTACGCAAGGCTAGGAAAAGTAATTTTCTAGATAGTGTTTGTGCAAGCACACCTTGGAGCATCTCTATCAACCAATTTCAATCACATAATTCAACGTGATCTAACAATAGGAATAGAAAATGATCTAGAAACATCAACAAGAAACATGAAATACCTTGACATAAAAAATAAAAACTCCATCTCATTATTCATACTCATCTCTACACTGCTCATCATGAACACTAAACAATAACCTTTTTCATAAAATAAAAATAGCACTCCATTATCCAAATAATGAGCCACTTGGAATGAGCAAAAAATTCATGCCCTGAACTCACCACCATGTTAGCAAGAAATTTTTGGCAAGTTGACTCTCAGGGAGAATGTGACTTATTTTGTGTTGTCATTATGGAAACAAAGTCATATGAAGTTTTGACAACAAACTTTGAAGTGAAAATTGACTAAGTATAGAAGACAGGACATAACACATATATATAATTAATCAGAGCACCAACACATGTGCATACGACTGATTTAGACTCATTGCCTTTAGAATTAAGCTCTATGATGTATTGTTTTGATTACCCTAGACACGCATGATGAGATAAGACAGTACAGATAAATTACAGCAAGTTGAAGTACCTCTAGCAGTTCAGGAAACATAGTACAGAGCCGACCTCAATTTTGGATCAACGTATAATATTTTGTTTTGTAAAGGCTATGCACCTATTATATTATGTTTGAAATCATGTTTCAATCACTCCTTTAATCACACTTAAGCCAATTATTTTGGAAGCATTGTGTATATTGTTTTTGGGCCGACTAAGGTCTTGTTTCTAGTCGTGTTTATTCAGGCATGAACATATATATATATATATATATATATATATATACATATATATATATATAACATACATTTTGGTATTTTTATGTGTCGAAGAAAGATGTAGAGAACAGATATAAAAGAACAGTATAAGATGTTAGAATGAGATAAATCTCTTTATGAGAATAAGAGCATCAATGCATAACCGAAACTGATTAGACAATTGTGTGAGTACAACAGTTCACTTTTGGATATAGTGTCTATCTATTATCAAGGAGGTTGTAGCCTTCATCCTATTGAGTAGTGAGATTTTTGGACAGTGAGTCCTCACCCCTAATAGGGTTATTTGTAAAAGACTCATAACAGGGCCATACCCTTAACCAGGTCATTCTACTTGGATTGCAAAGACTGGTCTTAACAGGGAAAAGGATCTTTAACAGGTTCATTATATTAGTGCAATTTTTGTGGGTACTAATTCCCACCGGGGTTTTCCTCTGATCAAGGTTTCCCCTTAATCATATCATGTGTTAAGCTTCAATTGATATATATTTGATTTATGTTTAAAGTTGCTGAAATATAATAAATAGACAAACACTTATTCACCTCCCCCTCTCAGTGTTTCTAACAATTGGTATCAGAGCTTTGGTCCTCTGAAAGAAATTTTAACCACTTGAGGAGATCATGGATTCAGTAGAAAAAAAACATCTGAAAAAGAATCTTGAAGCAGCCCTTGAAGATCTTGATAGATCTAAAAAATAAAATGAAGAACTAAAACTAAAAGTTGATGGCTCTCAAATGCTTATCAAGAAATTAAGGAAACATCTGAGAGATTGCTCTACTAATGATTTGGGAAAAATGTTCAAGAAACTTAATGAAGAGAACATGTCTTTGAAAGATAAAATTGAAGATCTAAATGAACAACTTATAGATATCTTAACATCCATTGAAGAAAAGACCAAAGAGATTAAACAATTAGATGATGAACTTATGCAAGCGAACTTGAAAATATTGGAATTAGAAAACATCAAGAAAAAGATAGAATCTAAATTATTAGAAGCAAAAGACAAGATTGATAAACTACACACACGTTCTAATCTAATTCAATCACAAATTTATGCAGAAAAGATAAAAGGTGATACCACTGGTATGGGATACAATGTAGCTCAAATTGAAATCAATTCAATACAAGAAAGAAATAAATCACAAGAGACATCCAATGAAGCAAAGAAAAGTGAGAATATTGTTGAGGCTAAAACTAAACCACCTAAAGATGAACTCAAGCAAGTTAACAGAACTTGTTATGCTTGTAACAAGAATGGACACTTGGAAAGAGATTGTAAAGAAGTAAGAAATTTTAATGGTTATTGTTACTCCTATAATAAGTCTGGTCAGAGGGCTATTCATTGCAGGACAAATCAAAGAAATCAGTCACAACTGAACCAAAGGAATCAGACTCAATATAATCAGAGAAAACAACCTCAAAAAAACTTGCAGAACATTACATGTCAAATATGTAATTACAATGGACACACAGCGAAGTAGTGCAACATGATGTAGAATAACATCAGACCTCCCATCATCTGTCACTCATGTGGAAAAGCTGGACACATCTCAAAGTTTTGTAGGTGAAGAACACAAAGATAAGAAAATCCTAAAAAGTCTCTATTTGAAGATTTAGGAGAAGTTAAGTTTGTGCAAGCTAAAGCTGATTCAGATAAAATATGGGTTGAAGTAAAGAAGGGTAATGAAAAGAAAAAGGTAGTAGATGCATCCTCAGTGGATGCACCTTCTACTTCTAAATAGTTAACCCTCATGGTCTTAGGGGGAGCTATTCTAGCTCTGAACCCCTGCAAGGATGGTATACTCACCTAGGAGTATGCGCCTATGGAATCATGTATGTGATCACAAAATAAGGTTGTATGCACGCACACATTCCCTTTACTTCATTTAGAATAAAGTTTGAAATTCTCTCTATAAACTTCTTTATGACAACAAGCATTAAATGCAATAATCTTTTATATAAATTGGTAAAAGATCTTTAAACCTCACTTTGCATTTGAGATTAAGAATTCAGAGAGCACTTGAGCATTGAGCATTAAAATACTATAGGTTAAAGAATTGTTTGGTTTGTAAATAGATTAAAGACTGAAAGAGAACGCTAGCAGTCACGTCATTTCAAAATCACCATAAAACCCTACTTAATCAAGAAGCAAGTATGGAAACCCCTATTGTATTTGACATTTCTAAATGGAAAAGATTTGTGTTCAAGAAGCATCCATTCAAGTCTATATTAGATGATGTTGAAGGAGCCTTCTCTAAGACTCCGCTAGGAGTCGTACATGTAGAAGACATCCGTGCATATATATATTGCAAGAAGGAAATAGTTGGAGATAACAACATTGCTACTCTCATGGCTTGTATTAGCACTGTATCAAATTTTTTTTGAATCCCTTGGTCTTATCATTTTCCCAGGTTTTATTATTTTCAAAATCTTGTGTTTTACCGCTCAAAATGAGTCAATCACTTTTTGAAGTCATGTTTCATCTTTAGTCGCTTTGTCGCATCAGTTTTATTATAAGGTTTTTAAGTTGTGCGAGTAGGTGACGAGCTGTTAATGAAAAGGTTAATCGCGCAGTCGCGAGCTGTTTGAGTCAAGTTTCAGTATGCTTGCGAGTGGGCGACGAGTAATAAAATTATGTATCGCGCAATCGCGATGAGCCAAAGTTAAGTAATCATCTGTCTGCGAGTGAGCAGGTCTTATGTTTGTAGAGGTTAATCACGCAGTCGCGAGCTGTTTTTGAAGTTAACTCGAAGGTTAGCGAGTCAGCGATGAGCTAAGGTCATGTCTATCGCGCAGTCGCTGGAAATTTGTGCTGTATAATTTATGCTCCGTGACCGAGCGAGTATTGTTGAAACTTAAGCGGTCGCACAGTCGCATCAAACTTATATCAATGTTTTGAGTTTTGCGAGAGCGCGATGAGGTCATGTCATGTAGTTGTCACTTACTCGCATAGGTTTAACTCATGTTGTTTTATGCAGAGCGAGTGCGCGACCAAGATATAAAACAAGGAGATGAGATGTGCATCGCCCAGTCGTACAAGTACTTATCAAGTTCTGTGATAGTTCGCGACCGAGCAACTAAGAACCCATTTAAACACCTCGCTCAGTCGCTGAAGCTTTGAGGTAATGAAAGGTCAGCTTGCGAGCATGTGACGAGCAGAGAAAGAATGAAGTCGCGCACTCGCTAGTCAATGCAGATGATCAGAAAAGAGCTCGCGAGTGAGCGACAAGGAAAAAAGTGAAGCAATCGCGCACTCGCGATATGAAATGAAATGAAAGTTTGGAGCCCGCGAGCATGCGACGAGCCAAAGGAGACGGTCATCGCTCAGTCGCCGAGCAGATGAAAAGAAAGACAAATAGCTCCCGAATTTGCGACTGAACAAAGAACTATGCATCGCTCAGTCGCACATTAGATGATAGCAGAAATAGAAGGACAACGAGTGAGCGATGGGACAGAATATGAGTTATAAGAAATGAATATCGCTCAGTCACCCAGTCTGTAAAGAAAAAGGAGATCAGCTCGCGGGTATGCGACGAGCCAGAGGGAGAAAAGCATCGCTCAGTCACCCAGATTCAGATGACCAGAAAAGATGAATTCACAAGAGTGCTAGATAAGCTCAAAACTGCTA
>MU227760.1:1639646-1655354 GCA_018584345.1 Thuja plicata
TTTAATGGATTCTCTGTCTTCATTGTAGCATTCTGAGTTTTGTTTAAATTGAATATTCTAGGAATATTTTCAATTTATAAGTCTGTCAGGCAGATTATGAAGTACTTCTAGGGTTCTTTCAAGGAGAGAATATACTTTAGGGATATTTCAGCAAATTTTAGGATAGTGAATGAATTTGATGGATTAATTTGGTTAAGTGTGCTAAGGTAGATATATAAGGTATATCTGTGTTTGTGTCAGATTTTGTAATTGCTTTCAGTTGTCGTCCTTAATCACGATGTTTTAAAACCAGTTATATATGACTCCATGCCCTAGGATTGAACACTGGTCTATTTTTGTTCAGTGAGATGACTATCATCTTTTAAATCAAAATATTTACTTTCAGTTTCGGTCTATTTTCAGTAAAATTTACAGTGAACATTTCCTGTAATTCCACCAAAAGAAAGGTTGAATAATTTAGTGATTTCATTATTCAAAGCTGTTTAGGGGTATTCCTGCCCGAGTTTGTGGAACTCAAAGTGCAGAAGGTTTCAAAATCTTGTTTCTGTTATTCTATTCTATGCTGAGTCAGTGTTTGGGACAAATAGAGTGAACCCTCAGAGGGTATTTTTATATCAGCAAGAATAGGGAACAACAGCTTCAATGATGAAACTTGATTATTCATTCAAAGATGAATATGCGAATCTCACTGACAACCCTATTTTTGAGTATTCTAACGCGCACGAGTTCTATGAGAAAGAATGGGTTAAAATACTACTAAGCAGGATACATGATGACCTATATTAGATTGGTGAGGCTCTTGTCCACATCATTGCAGACCTAATTCATGAAATTATTGGAATTCCTAAGACTGGACCAGTTCTTCCTATTCATAAGGAAGTTAAGAAGCAGGTTGAACAATTTTTCTTATTTAGAAGTGATAGGCGCGGCATGACAGTTAATCCCGTTAAGGCTGATGACATCAAATTGGTTACTATGATTCTAGGTTACAATTTCTAGCACACAAGTAGACTGAATAGTGTATCTGCAACTACTGTCCTAGTAGCAATTAAGATGGTAAAGGATAATAATCAGTATAACCTATGTGAGATATAGAGCGCACAATCGATTGATAAAATTGGAGCTGTGAAGCATGACAAGAGAAAAATATTTAGATTTGGCTCTTTGATTATCTATCTATACTTTCACATTGTTGGTAAGGTTTCTTATCTTTACCTAGATAGAAGTAAACCCACTATGTCACAAATTTCAGTAAAAGCTACATCAGAGAGTAGTGCAAAAGATTCTATGGACATGGATACCAAAACATTCAGGATTAAAATGTAGAAGAGGTTCAGGATACCTGAGAAGATAGTTGAGAAATACAAAGACACCATATGCTTCATGGTGGAAACTGACTATACTTGCATGGAGGTAGTTGAGCCTAGAACCAAATGGATTCATCCACTTGGCTATGAAGTTGAAGAACATGTGTTGGAAGGATATGCATAAGTTATTTTGTCTACGTCCAAAGATCCAAATGAACCAAGATGGGGAACATACAGGGAAAAGACAAATCAAGTTGATTCTATCTTATATAGTGCTGACAAAAAAAGGAAGGCATCAAGGATTACTTAAAATATCCTAAAGGTTCATGGGGTTACACAAGAAGACCTAGACAAAGCTAGGGAAGCTAAGATTGCTAAAGAACTTGATAAAATTCCTACAGAAGTAAAATTGGAAAAGTCTGATGATGTGCCTAAGAAGAAGAGAAAGAAATTTGATGAAGGAGCATATGTGCCATCAACTACCATTGATCTAGAATCCTCTCCACCTTTTGTACCCAATAAGATGACTATAAGGAAGAAGAAAGTTCCCATAAGTCATCCATCCTCAAGGACCACAAGGAGCAAGGTAAAGAACGCTCAAGCCCCTCCTGAGGTAGGATTTAGGCCTAGTCTAACAGTCCTAAAGAACATAACTATTAATGAAGGAAGACTAGAATCTATCAAGAATGTATATGACAAATATCAAGAGATAGACAAATCATAAATCCATTCAATGATTATCTCTCATATGATTAAGTTCAAAAGATCAGTATTGGAACTCAAGATAGTCATACCAGACAAAGTATAGAACATACTGGACTTATTAAAGAGGAAAGCAATTGAAGAGGATATGAGGATAAGAGAAGAAACATTTGATATTCTTCTCCCTTTTTTCTCGCATGATGAGAAAGCTATATTGTTGGATTTAGTAAAACCTCATCTCAGAACCAAAACTAGAACACTTCATATGATGAACAAAGAGTATGATCTGGTTGGTGAAGAGACTCAAAAATCATTTGAGTGAGTATTTCTGGATAGACATATGAATCGATCAACGATGCCTACAAAAAAGGTAACTCCAGTTCCTCCCAAATAGGTTACAGAACCAGTGATTCAAAATGCACCTATGATAGGTCCACAAGATTCAACGCCCACTGTTTCAATAGCTTCTGATACAGTCAAAGATTAAGAAGAAACTATTGTGATTGATGATGTCAAGATATCCTTGACCACTTCTAACAATGATATGGACAAATTTGAAAAAGCATTTGTAAGCACTGAAGAGACAAAGGAGGTATGCACTGATGACACATCTTTACAGCAAGATGAAGTTCCCTCTAAAAATTCAACAGATTTTAATAAAGAGGAAGACAATTAGAATAATGAAACAATAGCTATGGAGATCCCTATGAAGATTGAATATGTGGATGTCAGTCAGAATGTAATACACACTCCATCCATCAAACCATCATTATTGTCAAGTTTGACCCTAGATTCAGCAAATCTAGATGCATGGGAAGAAGAAGATTTGATTAAGATCAGTGTGCTATCCATGGAGAAAGCCAAAGAAAAAAGAGTCATGAGAAACCCTCTCTTTCTAGATACAGTGAAAATTCTAAATGACTTAGTTCCATCAGATAAGAAAGTGCCTAAGATTTAGTCAGTTGATGATGTTGACAACATCTTGACAAGTTTCAAAACACATTTCACAAGTTTAGTAGACTGTGCTACTAAAATTGTAGAAGATGAGTACATGAAGGGAAGATTGAATGAATTGGTAAAGAAATTCTCTTTAGATCTCAACTCATTGCATATTGGTTAGAAAATTCTGAAAGAGTTGGCATCAAAAGGAAGGAAGGTAAAAACAAACTGCATGGACAAAGTAAAACTTACCTCTGAGCACATCAAGAAGATAGAGGAGGTAGATATCTTAGTTGATAACATAAGACAATCAGTTAAAACATCATCCCAAGACATCAACATATGCAACAATATATATCAAGGGTAGATAGACAAGATTGAAAAAGCTAGAATGGAGATCAGTAAGATAAGGATTAGGCAGACTCAACTGAGAAATGCACTTGCGCCCTCCTTAGTAGTTTTGATCGAGAACATCAAACAGATAGATGAAACCATTGCTACCTGTGATCAAGGACCTAACATGGATCTAGTAAAGATGGAAAAGATTACATATTCCCTATGCACCCATCTACAAACAATTGATGCACTAAAGGTATTCTGGCAGCAAGAGATCAAGAATTTGTAGATAGCTTATGCAGATGTATATTCGGAGTAAGTACTCAAGGACTCACAATTTTGATACCTTTGTCATTAATGTCAAAGGGGGAGTAATGTATATAAGGATTATTTGTATATGTTATATATATGTTAAGAATTATGAATAAAAGAGGATGACATACAGGTTTTTGGTGTTAGTCAAAGTTTGAGTAACTTGGCCACATTCCTTTGTTGCCATTAATGACAAAGGGGGATATTGTTGGCATGTTGACTCTCAAGGATAATGTAACTTATTGTGTGTTGTCATTATGGCAAAAAATTCATATGAAGTTTTGACAGAAAAATTTGAAATGAAAATTGACTAAGTATAGAAGACAGGATAAAACAAAGATATACAGTTAATCAGAGCACCATCGCATGTGCATATGACTGATTCAGACTCAACGCCTTCAGCCTTAAGCTGTTTGATATATTTTTTGATTACCTTAGACACAAATGATCAGATAAGACAGTACATATAAGTTACAAGAAGTTGAAGTACCTCTAGTAGTTCAGGAAATAGAGTACAGAGCTGACCTCAGTTTTGGATCAGCGTATAACATTTTGTTTTGTAAAGGCCATGTGCCTATTATATTTTGTTTGTAATCATGTTTCAATCACTCCTATAATCACGCTTAAGCCAGCTAGTTTGGAAGTGTTGTGTATATTGTTTTTGGGCTGACTAAGGTTTTGTTTCTAGTCGCGTCTAATCAGGCATGAACATATATATATATATATATATATATATATATATATATATATATATATAACATACCATTTTTTATTTGTATGTGTCGAAGAAAGATGTAGAGAATAGATATAAAAGAACAATATAAGATGCCATAATAAGATAAAGCTCTTTAAGAGAATAAGAACATCAATGCATAACCGGAACTGATCAGAAAATCGTGTCACTATAGTAGTTCACTTTTGGATATAGTGTATATCTATTATCAAGGAGTTTGTAGCCTTCATCATATTGAGCAGTGAGCTTTTTGGATAGTGAGTCCTCACCCGTAACAGGGTTATTTGTAAAAGAATCCTAACAGGGGTAGACCCTTAACTAGGTCATTGTACTTGCATTGTAAAGACTGCTCCTAACAGGGCAAAGGAACTTTAACAGGTTCACTATATAGTGAAATATTTGTGGATACTAATTGCCACTGGGGTTTTCCTCTGATCAAGGTTTCCCCGTAATCATATCATGTGTTATGTGTTCTTGTGTTAAGCTTCAATTGATATATATTTGATTTATGTTTAAATTTTTTGAAATATAATAAATAGACAAACATTGATTCACCCCCCCCCCCTCTCAGTGTTTCTAACACAAATAATATTGCATAATCGATCCACACTGATCCAATATCTGAAACATTTTCTCTTTTTGAATGACCAAATACCATTGTATAATAAATCATTTATGGCTCATTCAAATCATCATGCAAACCTCTAACACTTGAACTAAATCAAGTACAGATATCCATTAACATGTTTCCAACTTCGCAACATCTGATATTCAATATAGTAGTTGTACCATAAAAATCATCTCACTGAATCAAACCAGGAACTCTTTCTCCAACAGTAGGAATATGTTGACATCAATGAAAAAACATTAATGCCAACACATATATGCACAACCTAAAAAAAATCTTGACAATATACCCCTTTGGCATTGATGATAATTTATCTGATGTGAAAGATCAAATCAATGCACAAATAAATAATATCAATAGTACTATAAGTAAAACAATCTCTCCCTTACTCTCATACATATTTTTCATATGTATATCTCTACCCCTTTGACATCAATGAAAAAGGCACATGTATGCCCTAAGTATTAGAGGCTAATAATTTGAACAAGCATCTCTCAAAATTGAATAAACATCTCTTCCCATAATTTTAAAATACATACCTCATAATACTAACCATTAACCATTATCCACTGATCATTAATCACTACTCCCCCTAAGGAGTAGTTGTATACACCTAAAAGTGGTCAACACAAGTCAAAGCAAGTCAAAGAAAAAATCAATCAAATAAAACTATTTTGAGTTAATTGAAATCAATAAATCAAATAAATGGGTTATTGAATTGATCATTTAATTACTTAGTTGACCAATTGATTAAATTCAATTCAATAAATCAAACATGGCTAAAGTAATTAATTATTTTGAATTAATTAAATCCTAGTTTGTCTCACCCACCACTACATGACAAAAATTCAATCAACCAATGTGAGAAGAGAAAAGAGAGCACATGGATTTCAAAAAGACTTTTCTATCTTGACCACTGAATCTTGAAAGATGATTAGCTTAAATACTTCTCATTTCAACATTATAAATCAAGGTGTATTTGTTTTAAAATTTTCTTCACTTTCTTTGTTTGGTGTTGGACTAACATTCAAGAGAGAATTGGATGCTAAGGAGATGGAATAATAACCGAGGTAGATTGCAATGTTAAAAGGGAAATTAAAATTTAAAGTGATAAGGATAAGTTGACCTTGGAAAGATGAAGGAGATGTTATTTAATTGCTATTTTTTTGATTGTCGGGATCTCGGTAACAACTGTACTTCTAGATCTATTTCCTGAAAACTTCTTGTTGATTGTCATGAAAATTTGAGCATTTTTATGAGGGTGCGGGACACCTGAAATATTTTGTACCTAGGTGAAAAATTCCTAAAATTATTTCTACCTGATGAATGTATTACAAATTCCGCGGGGACCTGTGTCAATACCTAGAGAGCTCAAATTTGCTATTACAACTTCCTAATCTGTACCTACACATAGAAAAATGGATAAATAGGTTGACTAAAGGGGTTTGCCTTGGTCAAACCCCTATTTAGGAATAAACCTTTAAATATGAAATGTAAATCATAAAGTAAACAAAAAGGCTCAGTACCATGTTAATGTGCTTATCCTCATGGACATACATTTGTATTGGTCATGTAAAGGATAAAAATATGATATGAAATGATGATGATGGATGGAAGTTTTGTTGTTCATAAAAGTGTAATAGATAGATAAATATGTATAATTTGATAATGAGATATGGTATTGAGGGAAGATAAGATTCTCCTCCTATCCCCAAATTTCACAAAGAAAAGATCCACTTTGATCAACCATAAGAGAAATGGTTAATGCAAAAATGCATCAATCGATCAGAAATAAGAACAAAGAACAAAGCCTTATTTTCCCGAATTATGGATGAAGAGTATATAATAGACTTGAATTGATTAAAACCTTAATTGAAATGAATTGAAGACAAGTACTAACCTCAAAGTATAGCAAATATGGAAAAGCTTGTTTTCTAATGTCTGTGTTGAGTTTTGGGGAATTCTACAACAGGATCTGGAATAGAAATGCAGAGACAGAAAAAACCCATAAATATTTTTATTTTATGAGTCAAGTCAACCTTGACCTTTTTGCGGGGGTACAATTGTACCCCAAAATGTCGACCTCGACCTGCTCTGCTCCGACAGAAATTTTTTTTGTGGATCCTGAAAGGGCCAATAAAGGTATCCAAATTTGCTCTGAGATTCATTGTCCTATACCTGTACCTACAAGAAAAATGGTTTTGTTTGTTGGGGGGGAGGGGTTCGCTTTGTTCAAACCCTATTTTTGGAATTAACCTTATAATATAATTGAAATTGCATAAATAAACAAAGTAAATAAACAAATTCACCTTTCTTGTATAGAAACCCTTGTGGAGGATTCAAATCCTTGAATCCACAAGTATGTATGCACCAAATGAATGTATAATATAGAATGTAGGATGTCTAAAATCAATTTATTTTAGATCTTAAACAACAATATTTAATGGTTCTTGGAATAGGAAGAGGCTTGCATGGATGTGGATGGAGAAATCTTCAACAAGAGGGCTCCATTGAACTTGAATCCTTCAATGGCTACCAATGGATCACCTTGATGAAATGAATGCTTGAAGGTGCTTGAATGCTTGAATTCTTGAGAGTATATGACTGCTTCAATAGATTATTATCTTTCTTCAAGTCTTGCTTCTTAGCTTGTCTTTCACACTTAGATTTCACTTAGAGAAAATGAGGGGAGAAAGATTCCTTATATACCAATCTAGCACACAATCTTCGAGAGAGGCCTACATAGGAGAATTAAATTCCAATTAGACCTATAGCCTTAGAAGTGGACCTATATTAAAAAAAATTTCAAGATTAATTACCTCAAAGACTGAAACAACTGACCCAGAAGCGGTAATTAAATCTTTCCAAAGCCCAACATCTGGAAACCCCAAAAACTTGAAATTTGGACCCTAGGTGAGGATCAAGGTCGACTCTGACCTAGGTGAGGGTCAAGGTCAACCTTGACCTAGGTGAGGGTTGAGGTTGACTCTGACCTAGGTCAGGGTCAAGGTCAACCTTTATCTATGTCAGGGTCAAGGTCGACCTTGATCCAGAAGGTCAACCATGACCCCAAGGTCAAGAACTTGAAATCTATAGATTAGGATGCTAGAAACAAGCTGAAGAGAAGTGGAAAATGGGGCAGAATAGGGGGAAAAGCCAGATCCAAGTCAAATATCCATTCAAGGAGTTTGACATGACCCCAAACCACTTACTCAGAGTGATAAACCAGTCTAAAATGGAAGTGCTTCCATTTTTCGACGATACATTTAACCCCCACTTTAGCAAGAGTATGAACTCGATGTAAACTCTTGGTAAAGGAGATCATAAAGAAATGATAATATTATTGAAATCAAAAGGTAAAAAGGAATCCTCAACCTCCCAGGGACTCAAGTCTTTATCAAACCCAAGATTACAATAAGAGAGATATCACCAGTCAAAGAGAGAGAGAGAAGGTGTGATTACCTCGCCCAATGAGAACCTATTTCCCATTGTGAATCACACAAGGAAAAAGTGAAACTGGAAAGATGGAGTTGAAATGCCTAGTGAATGTGGCTACTCACTATTCAACCCATAAAGGATTCACTCTTAGGAATATTCTACTCTAAAAGAGAAAAGTCAAAATATAGAGAGATCCAGTCGTAAGGGCACCTTCTGACCTAAGGGATCAAGATATTGTAAATTGAAACTAGAGGGATCAAGAGATCCTATAAGGTAAAAATACATGCTTTAAGGATTAGTCTCTAATCCATAAAGGGAGAGAAAAGTTTTGAATTGTAAATTTGAAAATATTTTTAAAGTGTGTGTGTTGCAAAAAGTGAGCAGAGCGTATGCCCCAACATTAAAGTCATTACTAACACTTTAACAAGAGAAATGGCTTTAACGGAAACATAAACAACTCCACTGATTATGTTTCCACTATGAGATGCCCCCTAGTGAAGGAAAATCAAGGGAAATACCACATAAACATACAGAGAACACAAAAGGGATCTACCTACCGTGGGGTGAGTATGATCATAATATAATATGTATATATAATATTATTTTAAATGGATTGACCTCATTCCCTAAAGAAAGTAGAACTACAATCACAATGGAGGAAAGAAAACACAAGAGTTACGAAGAAGAGTCTTTTCAGACCGCAACATGGAGACCAAAAAGAATCACTGATACCATGTCACAAATCCAAGTGGACTACACAAGGAAAACATTTACGAACAATAGAACAGGTACAACATAACATGAAACAACATATAGAAGAATAGAGATACACATAGAGGAATAGTACAACAGGTTTGATTCCTTTATCATCTTGCACCAACAAAGTGACAAGGGTCGTATAAAAGAATCCAACAAAAATTTAGTGAACACATTATTGGAGAAGCACAATACAACAAACAAACACTACCATGGAGGATAAGCCAATAAAGCACGTCGCCTACTCTCCCCATCCTGGTCTATATTATTTAGGGAAGGTGGGAAAATCACAAGAGGGACTATATCCAACATAGTAGGAATAATAGCCAGATCCAAACAAGGATCCTCTTGACAATCGATATGTTTGATACTAGGTGTAATTATCTATTGTGTAGAAAGCTTATTTAAATTAGTATCGAGATCAATAGTCTCATATTCATCATTAGCATCAATAAGATCATCAAGAGTACCTTCTTCATCAAGATTAATTGAAATAGAATCTAAGATGTGAATGAAATCATCATAATTATTCAACTTAACATCATCATTAACATTAACTTCCTCCAACACATCAGGCATAGGCTAGTCAAAAGAATTTAAATAATTTTGAAGAACAGAAGCATGGGTCCTAGCATGAGCTCTACGCTTCTTACGACCTTCATTGGCAGATTTGTTACGTTTTGTCTTGTTTGAAATATGTTGAGAAATAGAAGGAACAACAAGTGGTTCCTTCACAAGTTCTACAAGAGGATTAGTAGAATTCTTAGTAGGCTGAAAAGTAATACTAGGATCTTGATTAAAAGAACTGGAAGCAATGGATAACAGAGGTATGGAAGGTGTAGACAAAAGACTATGGTTAAGATCTATCTGAAGCATGCTTAACTCAAGAATCTTGTGATGTTTTGTTGGCAAGTGATCAGTTTTGGAAATGAGATTCACTTTTTGGATGTCATTTATGGCAACACATCTGGGTTTGAGATCGATTCTTTTGAAGTTAATTTTTAGTATGTCTAAAATTGACCAAGTATAGAAGCAGGGATACAACATTGTTTTGGATGTCGAAGATAGAGATCGATGACTTAAGGCATGCAATCTTAGAGGAGGACAATATGGAGTATGTATGACCTGCAACTAAGATCGATTTGGTTTTGGATAAGTGTACGGTGAGTTATAAGGATTTGAAGACTGACAGAAAGTAGAGAACAATGATACAGAGTAGTTGGACAACAACGAAGAATAAGGGAGTATGAATTGGACTCCAGGAAATAAAAGTTGTACTTTTGTTGTTGATAGTCTATACTTTGACTATGCAAGAACACCGACTATGCATTTGATATTTACTATATTAAATGTATTTTTTATTGAAGGATGACTTAGTACTATTTGTAATATTCATATTGAGATTTGACATTGTGAAGTTGAGATATATATATGTAAGATCCCTTTGGTAAAGATTGTGTATGTATGTGTAGTATTTTATCTGGAATGGCAGACATGCAAATGGCAGAGCAGAGAATGGTAGAGCTATAAAGGAACTATCAAATAATTTGTGATGCTTGTTTTGTTCATGGTAGAGAACCTTTTGTAACAGAATAACATTGTAGATTTGTAAGCTTAGAAGCCCCTAACAGGGTGTTGTGAACCTTTAACAGGGTTGTTATTCCTCTAACAGGGAAATGTACTATGTAATATTCAGCTCCTAAAAGGGCTAGGTCTCCTTACAGGGATATTATACTTTAGTACATGCTTGTGGGTGTCATCCACACCAGGGTTTTCCCTTGGCTAGGGTTTCCTCGTAAACAAATCATGGTGTATGAGTATTGCGTAATTTTCTTATGTTCTTTACTTTACTGCAAATGTATGATTAATGTTTAAGTTGGTGAAGAATTAATTTAAAGTGCTATTATACTGATTCACCCCCTCTCAATATAATCCAATCCTAACAATTGGTATAAAATCTTTTGGCCCTTGGAGAGAAAGTCTAACAGCTTGAGGGAGATCATAATGGATTTGAATAGTTTATAGGAGAACTTTGAAGCTGCACTTGAAGAACTTGACAATGCTAAAGCAGAAAATGGTGAATTGAAGTTCGACCTCCGTAGAGCTAAGAAATTCATAAAGAAACTAAAAGAACAACTTGAAATTTCCAGAAGTCAGAGAGAAGACCTTGTGGTTTAGATAAAAGAAGATTCAAATGACGATAATTGAGATCAGGTGAGGCAACTGAAAGAAGAGATTGAGACTCTGAAGCTTGAGAACAAAAATGTGGCTAAAGAAATATAGATGCAAGAGGATGCTAAGAAGAAAGTTGAAGAAACCTTAAACAATGCATTGAATCAAATGAAGAATGAAGCTGATAGCTACAAGAAAAAATACTTGGAATTTGAGAAATACAAGCAGATTGTGAAAGGTGAACTTGTTGAAGAAAATAAACATATTGAGAAACTTCACACTAGCAGTGATTTGATTGATGAACAACTAGACAAGCAGAAACCTAAAGGTGACATGACTGGTATTGGCTTCAATGAAGCTGAATGTTCAAAGAATTAGGAAGAGAAATTAGATGAGAAGATTGATGATGAGAAACCATCTATTGAAGAATCTAAAGAGCATATAAGACCTTTTAGAGGCATATGCTTTGGTTGCAACAGATTTGGACACATGAAGTGAGACAGCAGAGGTAATGCCCCTTTTATAAAAATTTTTGGTTATTATTTTAACTATAATGGATATGGGCACAAGAAGACAAAATGCAGAAAATCTAGCTATAGACAAGACAATGGAAGAGAACCTACAATGAAACCTACATGCTACAAATGTAACAAAATTGGACACATTGTGAAGTATTGTAAGTTGCAAGTTAATAAAGAAAGAAGACCACCTATATGTTACAAATACAATAATCCAGGACATATAGAAAATTTTTGCACGTATAATGGAGTAGATAACAGAAGAACACCATGTCCTATGAGACCTCAGAAGAATGGAAGTGATAATGGTAAGAGTATTACATATGTGAAGACTGGTTTTGAAAATTGTTTTAAGAAAGCAGAAGACAACAACAATAGTAAGATCTAGAAAATCAAAGGAGAAAGTAAGACATCGGTCAGGGAGAGTCAGTAGATGCTACTAGATCTTTGGCTGAAGGTACGAAGAAAAAATTGACCTAATTGGTTGATCATGGCCTTAGGGGGAGCATTAAATGCAAACATTAGAATTTATCCTGCCCCGTAAATCATGGAGTGATCTCATGCGAGATTGGGAATATGTTAAGATGACATCACGGATCATATATCTAAGAGCACATCATCAGTCAACTTGTATATTTTGATCATGATAATTAGCAGCCGACTAGACAGTTTGAAGTGAAAAAGAAAGTTATAACCCAACTTGTATAAAGAACTATGTTATGATCTATTTATCCACCATTTACCAAGGAGCAATCCAAGGAGATCAGAGAGAAGGAGTATTCAGATTTTTCTACACCTGTCATGTGTGATCAATTGGAGCATAAACTCAGATTTCCGCTTGAGAAAGGTATTCTATATCATCTAAGCTATGGATGCACGTGTGATTTTTGATGTTGTTGATCATCCTAGATACAAATTCAAGAAACATCCTTATAAGTCATGTGAAGAGGATCCAAAAGGAGCATTTTTATAGAACCCACATGGTGTACTTCATGTAGAAGACATTAGGGCTTACATTCACTGTAAGTATGACACATTGGGAGATAAGGAAATATTCACAAAAATTGAAAACATGTCAGAAAATGGAATCATGAAGGAAGAATGGAAACACATCAGCCAATTGAGTTTAATGAAGATTATGAATTTGTACGACTTCGATGAAAACAAATGGTTTGAAATACTTATGAGCAGGGTTCATGACCAATTTCTATGGATTAGTAGCCAAACTTTGAAAATATGTAGTGACCTAATTCATGAGATTACTGGTTTAGATAACACTGGAGTTGTACCCATTATGGAAAAAAATGTCAAGAAAGAAGTCAAAACCCTAACACACTCGAAGTGGGATAGAAGGGAAATGATAGTAAATGATATTTTCCAACAAGATGTAAGGTTGATTGCAATGATACTTGGTTACAAATTATACTATAGTAGCATACCTAACTCAGTGTCCGCTGGAGTGATTATGATGGCATTGAGAATGATAAAAGAAAATACACAATACAATCTATGTGAAGTATTGGCAAAACAATTCCTTGAGAATGTAAAGCTTGTGAAGAAGGATAGAATGAAAACTTTTAGGTTTGGATCGTTATTGGTACACATGTTCATTCATATTGAGCACAAGTTTCCTAGTCTACATCCTAATGGCTAGAAATTTGGAGTACCTACTGGTATACTAATCTCATAGAGTTACAAAAGACAGAACACTACTTGGTTAGATGGAGAACTGTTTGCAATGATCAAAATTCTACAAAGACAAATGAAGAGTAGATACAGACTACATGAGGACTTTGTTGAGAAGTATAAGGATACAATTTGTTTTATGGTTGAAAGAAAATGTGTATGTTTTGAGGTAGTTACACCTAGGAAGAAATGGTGTATCCCTATGGGCTATGAAGTGAGTTATGAAGTACTCACCATGAAAGTACAACATGTTCTTACATCATAAGTTGATACATTAGAAGAGAGATGGAGAACCAATGAGGAGAAGTCAGAAAAGGTAAGAGAAGAACAATCTAGAGGACCAAGGAAAAGGAAAATTGCTAACCTTATTTATTACTATGGTATAAAGGCTGTTCTATTAGAGGAAGAACTTAAGGAAGTAAAAAAGGAAGATGGAAGAGAGATCCCTTGGAGCAACATGTGGAAGCAATGATGCCCCTTCCACCCCTAAAGTAATTATGGTTGACAATACACCTCCATCACAGCCATTGATAGAGAAAGCAAAGGATGTCACTCCTAGAGTAACTAGATCTAGTATACAGACAATAGAGAAGGGCGCAGTTGAAGAAGAGAAGAAAAGTGAGAGGAACAAAGCATGGAAACCTGACATGAAAATGCTGGAGAAAAGAGCAATTGAACAAGGGAAATTGGTTTCAATTGACAAATATTATGATAGATATGAAGAAGCAAATAAACTAAAAATTGAAGACGTTGTGATAGAGCACATGCTTAGTTTCAAAAAGACCCTTTTGGAAGTTGAAGGAAGCATACATTCAGTTTTGTATACAAAATTAAAAAAAATTGAAAACACTTTGCACAAGTTGAAGAAGATCAGATTAGGAACAAGGAGATTGATAACATGTTGCCTTTGTTATCAGTATAAGAAAGAGACAATATAATCAAAGAATTGAAACCTCTATTGAGAACAAAGATTAGATTACTGAAGATAATGGCAAGGAGGTATGATGAAGTAATTGAGGAAACTCAAAAGTCACTTGCGAAGATCTTATTAAAAACTACTTTTGACAAGCCCTCGCCTCCTAAGACAACTTTGCCTACACAATTGGGAATGAATGACAGCTCAAAGGAAATAGAGACTAATGATGAGAAGAGTAAAGAAGACACAAATATGGATTTCTATGTTTCTGGTGTGGCGATAACACTAGACCCTTCATAAGATGAGAAGGACCCTTTTGCAGGAACCATGGACACTTCTATTGCAAATGAACTTGAAAAGGAAGAGGAAAATAAGGAAGAGAAGCAGAAAGAGGGTGAAGGAAAGAAGACTGAGCAGAAAGAAGATGAAAAGGAAAAGGTAACTACACCATCTAGCTCATTGTTGACAAGTAGTAATGTTAATGTTGATAGCATGGATGAAGATGAATTGGTGAAACTGGCATTCACCGCTTTGAACAAAGCAAAGGAGAGATCAACACATAAAGGAGATAAGAAGACAAAATTGATTTCAAGATCTATTGATACTGTGAATAAATTACTTCTAGTACCCGTAGTATTCCAAAACAAAGATGATATTGAGAACTTAAAAGTCACACTTGATGAGTTTGATGGCCACTTTGAAAATTTGCTGAAGATTACAGAGGAGAAAGCAAAGAAAACATATGCAGACAAGAAGCTGACAGAAGTATGCAAGTCCATCTCATGGGAATTAGGAATTGTGAAATTTTTTTTTGCAAATGCAAGGAACTGCATTGCACATGAGAGAAATTTATTTGGTTACATTATGAATCCTATTAGAAATGTTCAAAATGTTGAAGAATTTATTGCCAAGGAAAGGGAAACCTTCAACCGTTTGATGGATGGTTGTGAAACATCCTCACAAACCACTAAAGAGTTAGACACTGAAGTGACAAGGACATTAGAAAATATTAGTGTATTGGAGAATGAGAAGGAGAGAGTACTGAATAGATTCAATTTGATGAGGAAATTTATAACTCTGAAGCTATCAATACTTGAGGCACATCTAACAGATTTAGATAAGGTTGCATATTCATTGACCAAAGGCTTACCCACAGAATTGAAAGAAGCTCAAACTACATCATTTGCAATAAATGGTTTGACTCACATCAGTCAGATTTTGCTCAAAACTTGGAGTACATAAGTAAAGATTTTTGAAGATTCCTT
>MU227760.1:1655594-1672296 GCA_018584345.1 Thuja plicata
AGAAGGATAAGGAGAAGAGGAGACAGTAGAACATTTAGTCATTTTTTTGTTATTACTAAGTGTTGCTAGCAATGCCAAAGGGAGAGATTGTTGGCAAGTGATCAGTTTTGGAAATATGATTCACTTTTTGGTTTTCATTTATGACAACACATCTAGGTTTGAGATCGATTCTTTTGAAGTTAAGTTTTAGTATGTCTAAAATTGTCTAAATATAGAAGTAGGGATACAATATTGTTTTGGATGTTGAAGAGAGAGATCGATGACTGATGGCATGTGAGCTTAGAGGAAGAAAGTATGGAGTATGTATGACTTCCACCTAAGATCTATTTGGTTTTCAATAAGTGTACGGTGAGTTATAAGTATTTGAAGACTGATAGACAACAAAGAACAACGATATAGAGCAGTTGGAAAACAACGAAGAATAAGGGAGTATGACTTGGACTCTAGGAAATCAAAGTTGTAATTTTTTGGTTGATATTTTATACTTTGACTATGCAAGAGCACCGACTATGCATTTGATATTTACTATATTAAATGTATTTTGTATTGAAGGCCAACTTAGTACTATTTGTAATATTCATACTGAGAGCTGACTTTGTAAAGTTGAGAGATATATATGTAAGATCTTTTTGGTAAAGATTGTGTATGTATGTGTAGTATTTTATCTGGAAGGGTAGACATGCGAATGAAAGAGAAAAGAATGGAACAGCTATAAAGGAACTATCAAAGAATTTTTTATGCTTGTTTTGTTCATGATAGAGAACCTTTTGTAACAAAATTACATTGTAGAGCTGTAAGCTTAGAAGCCCCTTTACAGGGTGTTGTGAACCTTTAACAGGGTTGTTATTCCTCTAACAAGGAAATGTACTATGTAATATTCAGCTCCTAACAAGGCTAGGTCTCCTTACAGGGACATTATACTTTAGTACATGCTTGTGTTTATCATCCCCACCAGGGTTTTCCCTTGGCTAGGGTTTCCTCATAAACAAATCATGGTGTTATGAGTATTGTTTAATTTGCTTATGTCCTTTACTTTACTGCAAATGTATGATTAATGATTAAGTTGGAGAAGAATTAATTTAAAGTGCTATTATGCTAATTCACCCCGCTCTTAGTATAATGCAATCCTAACATCTTTATAGGCTTGTTATGAATGAAAAATGTTATCAGGTTGAGAAGAACATGAATTAGGTAATGAAGTCAAAATGAAGTCAAGGGTAGCACAATCCCTTGGCCTAGAAGGTTGATATAAACTATGATGAATAGTTTTCACCTCTTCATCATGAACAAACTTAATACACATATGGATAGGAGAAGCAACGACACGCATGGAAGTCAACCAAGGCAAACCAAGCTTAACCTGAAATTGATCATAAGTAGGGACAACAATCAAGGTAGTGTCAACAACTTTAACACAAAGTTCAATAGGTAAGTTAACAGAACCAAATGATGGAATAAGAAAACCATTACAAGTTTGAATCCACACATCATATGTATCATAATAATCATGTTGTAAGTTCTTCATAAAAAAAATTTCTTCAGTGATGAAATTGACTAAGGAAGTAGGATCAACAAGACAAGAACAAGTAGGTATCATAGCAATCCTAGGATAAATGTAGAGGGGACCATTAGGAGCCTTAATAGTCTCAGAATCATCAAAGGTGATCGAGAGTTCCCTAGGTCTTTTATCCTTAAGTTGTTTTGAAGGTTTAGATTGAGGTTTCAGTTTTGGTTTAGGTTGAGGTGGAACTTGAAGTTGAGGTTGAGATGGAGGAACTTGAATAGGAGTTTGAGATTGAGTTTGGGGTGGAGAGATAGGTTGAGGCAAAACAACATGCTGCACATGATTAACAATATGATTGAGATCATCCATCTGTGAATCATAAATAATATCTATAGAAGATGGTTGAGAAATAGTATTAGTATCATATGTAGGAAAATGTTTCGCATAGATTTGAAGGTTTTGATTAGGTGGAGAGACAAATTTGTTCCCACTACCATCAAAATTATCAACAGATAAAGCATTAGAATCAATTAAGCCTTGAACCTTATGTTTTAGAGAATAACACTTCTCTGTATCATGGCCATTCTAATGATGGTATTGACAAAAGGCTTTGGGATCAAAGGATTTTGATGTGTTCATAGTAGGAAGAAGAGGTCAAATAGGAGACAAAGTAATCATATTAGAAGTAAACAATTTACTCATAATAGATTGTAAAGATTCAGAAAGAGGAGTGAATGTATGATTGAAATGAAAAGTAGTGGATGCAGAAGTGACATTGTGGGATGCAACAACTTGATCAACAACTACATTTGTTTGTTTATTGATTTGGACATAGTTTTTAGGCTTCTGAAACTTGTTGGGATTAGGAGGAGTGTCACTCTTATCAACTAGAATAGGATCCATTGGAGTGTTTCTCTCAAATTGACTCAATTGTAATTGATAATGATGAAGCATGACACAAATTTGTTGAAAAGAGGTAAATTTAGTAAGCAGAATCTTATCTATAATATCCTTCTGCAAATTTGAAATAAACATATGCTGAATATCAATATTAGGAACAGGATAAGAAATCTGAGCATACAAATGCTTGAATCTACCAATAAATTCAGTCAGTTTCTCTTTAGTAATTTTTTTACAATGCATCAAATCAGTTAAGGACACTTTAGGACCAATGTTATTTTGGAATTGTTGAATAAATGTATTGGCAAGTTTTGGAAAAGAATTAATAGAATAAGGAGGCAGGGAACAATACCATTGCAAGGCCTTATCACAAAAGGTTCTAGCATAGTCACTACAAATGATTTGAAATATTTTAACATGAGTGACAGGACCTCCCTTACAATTTTAATTCTCATGATGAGGCATATAAACTTGCTGATGGATAGGAGCACGAATAATTTCTAGGGATAAAGGACTACCCATGTCACATGTAGGAATACTAAAATTGGACTGAGTTAAATTTGCAAGTTGTTATCGTAAAGAGGACACGGTTTGAGCTAGACTAATGATTGTGGAATCATTAGAAGATTTATGAGGCATAGAAACATTAGGAACACTAGGAAAACTGTAGGAAGCGATGGGAATAGAAGACACAACTGGTGGAGCACTTGGAACCACAATTGGAAGAGGATTGGAATAGGTAAAAGGAACACTGTGGTATGAAGGTTGTGAAGTAGGTAAAGACACCGGTGGAACACTCATAGGAAGAGATGGAAGTGGAAGAGTTGAAGCTAGAGGATTGGAAAATGTAAGAGATGTAGTTACTAAAGAAGGAGTGTAAGTAGGATTACTAGGTAAAGGAATAGAAGAAGGTTCCACACTAGTGACATGAGGAGTGAATCTTAGATCTTGAGACTCTTGAGCTAAAGGTTTAACATTTAAATGCACAAGATGAGTAATACCATGCAAGAGATTAACACCTTCATCACTATCATGAAGGACTTTCTTAAGAGCCTCTATAGCTTGGATAGAATCTTGATTATGGTTTTCTTGAATAAGACAATTTCCCATTTTATCAAGTTCAGTTGACAGTTTTTGGACTTGTTTAGGAGGAAATTTTGAAGCATCATCCTCATCATGAGATGAGTGAGAAGAGTTATGCTCCATAGAAGGATTGGAAACACGAGTGATCAAATTTTCATCTGGGATCCTAAGGAAAGGAGAGGAAGGCTTGGGATCAAAAGAACCCATAAGTCTATGACTTCTTCTAACCGGGATATTATAGGTAGGACTAGAGGTAGTAAAGCTCATACACCAATGCAATGTAAATAAACTACACTAAGAAAATATAAATGCAAGAACATAAAAGAGGGGTAATCTAATATGCAAGAAAGATTTAACATGGAATGTAAATCTAACACCAAAAAGAAAGAGTTGTGTATCGCGGGTTAACCAAAATGTAAAGGATAAAAAAAGATGATATGAAATGATGATGATGGATGGAAGTTTTTTTTTTCATCAAAGTGTAATAGATAAAAATGTATAATGAAATAATGAGATATGGTATTGAGGGAAGATAAGATTATCCTCCTAGCCCTAAATTTAACAAATGAAATATCCACTTTGATCAACCATAAGAGAAATGGTTAATGCATAAATGCATCAATCGATTGGAAATAAGAAGAAAGAAGAAAGCCTTATATTCCTAAATTATGGATGAAGAGTATATAATAGATTTAAATTTATTAAAACCTTATTTTTAATTAATTGAAGACAAGTACTAACCTAAAAGTATAGCAGAATTGGAAAATCCCATTTTTTTGATGTCTATGTTGACTTTTGGGTAATTCTGCAACTGGATCTGGAGCAGAAACCCAGAGACAGAAAAAACCCAAAAATATTTTTCTTTTGTCAGTCAAGTTGACCTTTACCTTTTTATAGGGGCACAATTGTACCCCAAAATGTTGACCTCAACCTGCACTGCTCCGACGGAAATTTTGTTCGTAGATCCCAAAAGTTGGACGAAAAGGGTATCTGAATCTTCTCTGAGATTCGGTGTCATGTACCTATACCTACAAGAAAAATGGTTTCATTTGTTGGGGGGAGGATTTTTCCTTGGTCAAACCCCATTTTTTGAACTAACCTTATAATATAATTGAAATTGCATAAATAAACGAATTCACCTTGCTTGTATAGAAACCCTTGTGGAGGATTCAAATCCTTGAATCCACTAGTATGTATGCACCAAATGAATGTATAATGTAAAATGTAGGAGGTAGGATGTCTCAAATAAATTTCTTGTAGACCTTCAACACCAATCTTGAATGGATCTTGGAATAGGAAGATGCTTGCATGGATGTTAATGGAGAAATCTTCAACAAGAGGGCTCCATTGAGCTTGAATCCTTTAATGGCTACCAATGGATCACCTTGATGAAATGAATGCTTGAAGGTGTTTGAATTCTTGAGAGTAGATGATTTCTTCAATAGATTATTAGCTTGCTTCAAGTATTGCTTCTTAGCTTGTCTTTCACACTTAGATTTCACTTATAGAAAATGAGAGGAGAAAGCTTCCTTATATACCAATCTAGGGAACAATCTTATAGAGAGGCCTACATAGGAGAATTAAATTCCAATTAGACCTATACCCCTATAAGTGGATCTATATTAAATATAATTTCAAGAGTCATTGCCTCAAAGACTGAAACAGCTGACCCTAAAGCGGTAATTAAATATTTCTGAAGCTCGACATCTGGAAACGCTGGAAACTTGAAATTTGGACCCTAGGTCAGGGTCAATGTTGACCTTGACCTAGGTCAGGGTGGAGGTTGACCTTGACTCAGAAGATTGACCTTGACCCTGAGGTCAAGAAATTCAAATCTGCAGATCAGGATGCCAAAAACATGCCAGAGAGAACTGGAAAATGCAGCAAAATAGGGGAAAAATCTAGATCCAAGTCAGAGACCCATTCAAGGCATTTGACATGACCCCAAATCACTTACTCTAAGGACTAAACCAGTCCAAAATGGAAGTGCTTTCATTTTCTGACGATACAGGTCAAATATATGAAGTATGCTTGATATTTGTTGCTTGAATGTAGATGTTGACTTTGTAGAAGAGACGTAGGATCAAGGATTTATTCACATGTACATGGATCTATGAATACCACCCTAGATCTTGATTTTATTGAAATTATTGATCACAGAAAGATAAGAATAAATGATGGAAAACAAGAGATCTTATTTTCTTGTTTGAGAGCTCCACTAAAACAACACTATGGGATAGAAAATATTGATCCAATTTGATGAAAATTGCCTTGATGAGATACAAAAAGAATAAGAATAATGCCTTCTCTTGAGATCTTTAAATCACCTTGCTTACTTGATTGGTCTTGAAAAATATGAAAATGATTGCTTGCACTTGATAAATTAAGATAGATTGCATATATTGCATATGATTGGAGATGTCCAAATGAGGAGAGATATATGGTTTATATACTTTTCCCCTATCTCATGATATAAAACTAAGCCAGAACGACCACCAGACAAGAATTGAATGAAAAATCCTAATATTGGGCTTCAGGCCTAATCTGGGGTAAAATCTGAGGGTGCAGAATGCTTAGAACAATGTGCACTTAGGGATACAATGTTTGAATCATTGTGCACCCCTATATTCTATCCTAAATTTTTCTAGGGACATCGACATTACAAGAATAGGCGCCAATTTGAATTACACTTTGCTGGGATCTAGTAAAATGGGAAAAAAGATCTCAAAATCATAAAAGAGGGGGTATAGGTCCTAATTAGATATATTTAGCCCCCAATTTAGTGGGAGTATGAGAGAAACACATTCTCACGGTAAAGTAGATCAATGCATATGAAAATTCTAATGAAGGTCAAGGAGACAAATAAATATCAAGCCTCCAAGTGATTTAAGTCTTCATCAAATCAAAAACTAAAATAAGAGAGGCATCAACTGGGAGAGAAAGAAAGAGGAAAGAGGGCACGACCACTATCCCAGTAAGGAACGACCTTATAATCGATCATAAAAAGAAAAAGGTGCAGCTAAAGATGGCATTTAAAGTATAGCAAGGTACATAGTTGCTAGTCAATTGATTGAAGAGGATCAGACTAAGGATTTGAAAAGAAGTCACTCAAATGATCAAGTGTGAGTGATCAAATAAAGGACCAATAAAAGAGGGGTTAGTCTAAGGATCCATGATAGATAACATTGAATCATTGTGTGTGTGTGTGTGTGTGTGCAAAGTGTGAAACAATGAGTAGAGTGTATGTCCCCACATTAAAGAAATTGCAAACACCTTAACAAGATAAATAGATTTAATAAAATATACACGTATCCAACCAAAAACATTTCCATTATAAGATTGCCCCAAGAAAGGACAAATGAAGGGAAAGGAAACGCATATAAAAAGAGAGAGAAAATAAGGGATCTACTAATTTAGGGGTCACTATGATTATATAATAATACATGTGTGTATATTATATCAAAATAAAATTTCATAATTCCCACAAGGTAGAAGAATTAAAAGAACAAAGGATGAATGTCACATAAGAGTCACGAAGAAGAGTCTTTTTGGGCTGACATCATGGAGACCAAAAATAATAGGTAGCTACCATTTTGCATCATCCCCAATCAGACAACAAAAACACACATTTATGAATAGTGGTACATCTACAACATAACACGTAATGACATATAGCAAAAAAAGATATACAAATAAAGGAATTTCACAAAAGATAGATTCTTTTATCACCTTGTACCAACAAAGCAGCAAGGGTCATTTAAAGAAATCTAAACAAAACAAATAATAAGAAACACATCACGGAGGAAGCACATCATGAAAAACAAGAAAACACATAGAATCCACTCCACAAGAGGAGCTAGTCTAGCATATCGCCTACCCCCTGGTGAATCTACAATAGTGGGTTACACTTTTTTGGTTGAACAGACACTGAACTCTACATTTTGCAAAACACTTTCTGATATAGATGCATATTTTTGTTAAACTGTTTGAAATCAGAAGATGAAGTAAATTAGAGTCTTTAAGGATTTTCTGTCTAGATTCTAAATATATATATATATATATTGAATTGATTTGAATGGTTTTTTCTTTCTCCCACAAAAACTGGTATGTTGCTAAAAACGTAATTTTCAAAGAGTTACATTGTTTTCATAGAGCATATTTTTTTTTTCTAAAATTGATATCAATGTGCTTCTTTCAAATTTAGTTTTCTAACATCCATACAGAGGGTATGCAATCAGTTTAATGACATAATCATGATTATTGTATATTTTATTAACGTTTGAAGTTGACTAAACTGTAATTTTGACATACCTTGACTACATAGCTTATAACATGTCGTGTATTTATCGAATTTCATTTTTTTTGATAGAAAGTAGACTAGAAAATGGAGGACATTATTTTTTTTTTTAAATCTCTTTTCTACTATTTTTCTTTAAACGTGAAGTTCAGAGGTTTATATTTGATAAAAAACCTACATGTGATTAACGTCAAAAAACATATACATAATGAAATAAAAAAATGTCAAATCTATAATCGTTAGAAAACTCATTCGAAGTACTTGTGCTATGAAAACAAACGTCTCCTTATTGTTCCATTTGAGCCCTGCGATTGAGTCCTGAAGCCATGAAATCTTCAAAATTTTGTAAAACTCTACAAATTGTCATTACTCATGGACTTTCAATAGAAAGTAATTTCTTTGTGTATTATTTTGTGGTTCCTGTAGCTACAACACAACACTTCAAGAAGTCATTTCATTAGTGAAAAACAATGGTTAGAAAGCATGTCAATCACCAAAATTGACCTATTGCTTCCTATCTAGGAGTATGAGAAATGCGATAATAGCCCTCAGCTCATGCATTTATTAGTGACATATACAATCCTAGAACGAAAGATTCAAATGGAACTATTCTACATGCTCAAGGAATATGCATTCTAAGCTCTAAAAATGAAGATTATAACAATGCATAACATAAAAGCTACAATGTAATGTAAATTCCTAATAATATGAAAAACATAACAATGCTTTCAACAATCCAAAATTCAAGGCCTATTGAGCTTAAAACTCATTCTATTTATGGAATAAATTAGGAGTGAGAGGAGAGAGGAACCCATTAATGGAGGTGTAAAAAGCATTAATAGAGGATGTAAGAAGCATTAATGAGGATATCATTAATGAGGTATGGTGGAGGAATAAGCATTTAATGATGCATTTCTGAGAGCATTAAAGATGCATGGTGAGGGTGTAAGTCCAAGCTTGAGAAAGTGGACTTTGAGGGAAGGGGAGCTTGAGAATGTGGACTTTTTGAAATGAGTTGAATTCCTAATCACAAAATTAGGAATGTGACATCATTAGGAGGTGGGTTAGGATAAGATTAAGATTAAAAGTAGGTTTAGCACGGGTGAAGGTGTTGGGATTAGTTTGAACCTAGGGTTAAGGTGGTTGAGGTAGGTAAGGTTAGGGGTTAAAGGGAATATTAATGCAATGAATTATATTTAATATATTTATTCAATAATAGGGAAATTAATTATTTAAGCTTTTGATTGCTTTTGATAATTAATTAGGACTATAACCAATTAATTAAATTAATTAGGCTAGGGGATTGCCTTTTTGCAAGTGATGAGGTGTAATTAGGATTTAATTTAATTCCTTTTTAATTAATTAACTTAGCCATGTTTTTAATTTGAATTGCTTTGAATTGAATTGATTTGATTTGATTTGATTGGCTAAGGTAATTAATGTAAATTAGTGATTAAATCACTTAGGAAATTAAATTTGATTTAAATGAATTATGCCAGTAATTTCAAGATTCATTTTGACATAATTGGGGGTATGATCACACTTAGGGAAAATAGGGTCTATAGTCAGAGTAGACCAAATTAGGGTGGTTACATTTGCCCCTCTTTAAATAGATGTGTGAGCAGCACATTGATTCAAAGAAAGTTTTTTGATGTTGACTCCAGATAGTTTAAGAATTTTGCTAATGATCAAATGAAATGCCTGATGGGATCAGTCTTGCACTTGATAGAACTAAACTAATAGAATTGACTGTGAATTTGATCGAACAAAGGTTAATAAGAAAAGATCTTAAAGATACCAATTCCAAACTTGGTTTTCATCTGAGAATTGATAATACTGTCTCCGAACTTGATCAAATGAAGGTCAGTACAAAGCTCCCAGGACCTTAATAAGAATCTAAGAAAAAGTAGACATAGGATATCTAGCTTGTGAGAATCGAAGCCTTCAATCCAACAGTTCTGACTTAGTCAAGGAGCCATAATGCCTTTAGTTTTTTGATGATGAAGTCACTTTAATGTTTTTTCGAGAAAGAATTTGATTGATTTTAGAGTGATCATGGCCCCTTTGGAACAAAATCAAAGGAAATAATAAAATCCCTCTGGTGAAATGATGTATCACTTGCATGGGTTGCTTAGGTCAAGAAAGAATGGACTAGAAGAACTGAAGAAATGAAGGTGTGCTAAGAGTAAACACACGGGTACCAAGTTAATTACATGAAAAATGTAAGTTGTGAGGCTAATTAAATGATGTCTAACCAAGATGTTTGAATGAATAATGTGTGATTTGATGATATAGAACCCAAAAAATTGATTTTTGGAATATATGGAGCAATTTTGCATTTTTAAGAGTTGTCAAAATTTTTTTACTGTACTATGTAGAACAATGTTGGTGTGTTCGATTTCATTCCCAATTGATCAGAAAGAGAACAAAATGAGTTAAAAATGTCTGGGAGGACTTTTAGAGCTCCTAAATAGCTCAAAAAGGCAAATATATAGGCTCAAATGTACTTTTTACTCACTCATTTTCACTTTCATCTTTAGCAATTTAGAGAGCTCTATAGATAAGATCGTGGTCCCTGTGGAGAAGCATCATTTTGAGCACAGCCAGTGATATCAGCGACCAGCAAACTACCCAGATCAAGTAAGTACTTAAAAACCTGCTCTGTCAAATTTTTAATTTCTAGTTTGATGCTTTTTAGCAATAGTTATAGCCATGTCAATTTTTCTTTGTACCCCATGTTCATGGTCACACCCGATGAATCTTGTGTCACACCCTATTTTGACCAGAATATCCTATTTCACACCTTGTTTTGACCAGAAATCTTGTGTCGCACCCTGTTTATTCAAGATCACACCCAGGAGTTAGTTTTTGTGTCGCATGCAGTAGGGTAAAAAATATTTTTGAATGTTTTGTATCCTATGAAAATAGGATCGCATGCTACATCCCACATCGCATCTTGTTAAAACAAGATCATTTCTTGGATGTCCCATCGCATCCCAGAAACCTTGGATCGCATCCCATGAAAGGGATCACACCACGTAGGAACAAAGTCATTTGATGTTTGTAAGTAAGTTTTTCATCCAAGTTTGACTATTTGTCTTTGTTTGATGACTAAAAACACATAGTTGATAGGTTCTTCTGTTGTTTTTCTTTAGATAGAGTACTGAATCAAAATTTGTTGTATTTTCTTATCCTTTGATCAGATTCCTTTCGAGGTTGTCACATTTCAAGGACCATACCCTGGTCGGGTCCTTGCACAAGCTCGAGCTTTGACAGGTGATGAGATGGAGCATGTCGGTCACTTAGGACTACTTTCATTGAGAGATTTACCTGATATTAGGGTAAATTGGGGGTTTTTGACTGCTCTGGCTGAGAGATGGCATTCAGAGCACAAAAATTTCTATCTCCCTACTGGCGAGATGACTATCATGCCAGAGGATGTGTGGCGGATTCTGTGAGTTCCTATGATGGGGCGAGAGGTACAGTTTGATTTGACCTCCCCGACAGCTATTGCCTCAGCGCAGTGATTTTTTAGAGATTATACTATTGCATGTTTATACCTCACATGGGATTACATGTGTGATCAATATGGACATCTTCTTGTGTACTTGGCTGTTCTGATTGGAGGAATCCTCATGCTTGAGTGAGGACAACATGGATTTATAGTCGGTTGGGTAGATATGCTAGAGCAGGTTGCTCGTCATAGATTTACATCAGGTAGTTGTTTTCTGGCTCATATGTATAGAGAGCTTCATGAGATTGTGTATCAGTATTCCCATAGTATGACATTTGGGATCCTTGTTCTTCAGATCTAGGCCTGGGAGCACATTACTGTGACATAGCCGATAGTTGACAGAAATCAAGTAGCAGAGTGAACTTACATGTATATGTACTGTAGTTGGATCTAGAAGCCCCTATTGGAAAGTTGAATTCCTAAGGAAGCATGACTTATTTTGTGTTTTCAATCATGGCAACAAAGTCAAACTAAGTTTCTGTCAAAGATAACTTAGAAGATAAAATGACTAAGTAGAGAAAACAGGACAGACAGAGAGATACAAAGATCAGCACATCAGCGTACATGTTAGAGATCACACCAGAACATGCGTTCTTAGATGTATACTCTATGGTGTATATACATGCTAGATCCAAACACGTAGAGTATGAAACATCAGTACGGAAAAGTTACAAACAGATTAGTAGACCTGCAGTCCATAAAATAGAGCATGGAAGCCGACTATAGTTTTGATCAGCGTGTATGATTTTATAATGTAATGGCTAAGCGCCTTTAGTTATAAGTTTTTAATAATGTAATTAATGTTATTGTAAACACGCTTGGGATGAATTTTATGGACGTGTTATGTATATTTGTTTTAGGGCCTTCTAATGATTTGGTTTGGGTCGCGCCTATTCAGATTTGAAGATATAAGTATGTAATGTAAATATATATTACAGGTGTTGATTATTGTGTAAGATGAAGTTATAGAGGGACAGTATAATGAAGTCAAAAGATGATATAGCTCTTTGAAGAAGTAAGAGCATCCACGCATACACGGAACTGCTCAGACAATAGTGTCACTATAGAAGTTCATTTTTGATATAGTGCATATCAACATTCAGAGGGTTGTAGCCTTCATCTTATTGGACAGTGAGTCCACCATCCCTAACAGGGTTATTTTAAAAGACTCTTAACAGGGTCAGACCCTTAACCAGGTCATTGTACTCAATTTGTAAAGACTGCTTCTAACAGGGTAAAGGAACTTTAACAGGTTCATTATACCTAGTACAATATTTTGTGGGTACTAATCCCCACCAGTGTTTTCCTTTGATAAAGGTTCTCCATAATCATATCATGTGTTATGTGTTCTTGTGTTATGTTTCTTTGGATGCACATTTGATATATGTTTAATTGGCTGAAATATAATAAGTAGATAAACACTGATTCACCCCCCCTCTTAGTGTTTCTAACAATTGGTATCAGAGCTCTGGTCCTTTGAAAGAAATTTTAAACACTTGAGGAGATCATGGACTCAACTGAAGAAAAATATTTGAAAAACAATCTTGAAGCAGCTCTTGAAGATCTTGACAGATCTGAGAAGGAAAATGAAGAACTAAGATTGAAAAATGACGGCTCTCAAATACTTATCAAAAGACTAAGAAAAGATCTGAAAGATTGTTCTACAAGTGATCTAGGACAAATGGTCAAAAATATTAATGAAGAGAACAAATCTCTAAAAGATAAACTTGAAGATCTGGAGGAACAACTTACAGATAGCCAGAACACCATTGAAGACAAGATCAAAGAAAGCAATCAATTGGAAGATGAACTTCTGCAAGCAAACATGAAAGTCTTGGAATTGGAAAACATGAAGAAGAAGTTGGAATCTAAATTAACAGAAGAAAAGGATAAGATTGATAAAATTCACACAAGTTCTGATTTGATTCAATCCCCGCTCAATGCACAAAGAAAAAAGGGGAACACTTCTGGTCTTCGATTCAATACAGCACAAGATGAAATCAAATCATCACAAGAGAAATAAAAAACACTTGAAGAATCTTCAGAAGATAAGAAAGTTGAAGATACTATAGAGGTTATATCTGAACCACCTAGAAGAGAAATCAAGCAAGTTAACAGAACTTGTTATGCATGCAATAAACATGGGCATTTGGCAAGAGATTGCAAAGAGGTAAGACCTTTTCAAGGTTATTGTTACTCCTGTAATAAGTTTGGTCATAGGGCTATACATTGCAGAACAATTCATAAGAATCAACATCAGCACGATCACAGAAGTATGAATCAAAACAATCAAAGAAACCAACTCTCAAGAAATTTGTAGAACATTACATGTCAGATATGCAACTACAATGGACACACAACAAAGCAATGTAACATGATGAGAAAGAACATCATACCTCCTATCATTTGTCACACATGTGGAAAGGCTAGACATATCACAAGGTTTTTCAGATCCAAAACTCAAAAACAAGAAGATCCCAAAAAGTCTCTGTTTGAAGAGAAAGGAGAAGTCAATTTTGTCAAAGAAAATGAAGATTCAAGCAAAATATGGGTTGAAGTTAAGAAGGAAATTTTTTTTGACAAAGTAGTTGATGCATCCTCAGTGGATGCACCCTCTACTTCTACTTGAATAGACCATCTTGGTCTTAGGGGGAGCTATTCTATCTTAGAACCCCTACGCGGTTGGTGTACTCACTTCTGAGTATGCGCCTTGGGATTCATGGTTAAAAGCATAGATTACAACTATATGCATTTAGGAATTATCTAAATTGTATCAGGATCAAAGTTTGAAAATCTCTATGTATAGTTGCAAGCATTAAATGCGGAAAATCATATAAAAATAAGTTTGTAGTCGATAATTTTCACAATTAGAATCGAAAGAACAGAAATTGAAGAGCATTAGAGCACTAAGACATCAAAACACGAAGGCATAATAGTTTGGCAGTTTGAACGAATGGATAATCATTTTGAAGCGGAGAGATAAGCCTTCGTGCCATTTCAAAATTTCATGGAAACCCTACATAAGAAAACAACAAGTAAGTATGGCGACCCCAGTTGTGTTTTATGTAGCAGAGAGGAAGAGGTTCATATCAAGAAGCATCCATTCAAATCCATACTGGATGATGTGGAAGGGGCTTTTTCCAAAACCCCGCTTGGCATTGTTCACATGGAAGATATCCGTGCATACATTTATTGTAAAAAGGAATCATTAGGAGATGATAATATAGCTTCTCATATGGCATCAATGTTAAATAAGGATTTCACATTCAAGGATGAATTTGCGCACCTACAAGATAACCCTATTTTGGAGTATTTGAATGCGCATGAGTTTGAAGAACCAGAATGGGTAAAGATTCTGTTAAGAAGAATTCATGATGATCTCTTTTGGATTGGTGATGTTCCTATCCATATCACTACAGAGTTAATCCATCAGTTAACTGGACTTCCAATGACTAGACCTATGCTTCCCACTGGCAAGGATGTCAAGAAACAAATTGAGAAAGTTTGTTTTTCTAGGAGTGATAGGCGCGAAATGACAATTGACCCTATCAAGGAAGATGACATTAAACTCATGACTATGATACTTGGATACAAGTTTCACCATGCAAGTAGGTTCAATTTTGTCTCTGCTACAATATTTCTTGCAACTATCAGAATAGTGAAGGACAACACCCAATACAACCTATGTGAGATCTTGTGCAGTCAATTGATTGACAATATCAGAATCATCAAGCATGACAGAAGCAAAACATTCAGGTTTGGATCTCTGATCATCTATTTATATCACCATATAGTTGGAAAGGTTGTAGACCTGTATCTAGACAAAAGAAAACCTACAATGACTTAGATATCTCTTAAAGCCACAGTAGAAAGTAGTGCAAGAGATAAAATGGATATGGACATAAAGATATTTAGGGTCAAAATGTAGAGCAGGTTCAGATTATCTGAGAAGATAGTTGAAAAATACAAGGATACAATATACTTTATGGTACAGACAGATTACACATGCATGGAGGCTATTGAGCCTAGAACTAAGTGGATTCATCCACTAGGGTATGAGGTAGAAGACCATGTGCTAGAAGGATATGCGCAGGTCTTATTGTCAGTACCTAAAGACCCTAATGAACCTAGATGGGGCACCTACAAAGAAAAGACTGACAAAGTGGATATTGAACTACAACTTGCCATTAATAAAAGGAAAGCATCCAAAATGACATCCAAAATTCTGAGAAAGCATGGAGTCACACAAGAATATTTGGATAAGGAAAAAGAAGCCAAAATTGCTAAATTTAAAATCCAGAAAATTGTTGAAACTCAGAAGAAGAAATAGAAGAAAAATGAGGAAAGTACCACTGCGCCTACTACCACAATTGATCTAGATACATCTCCACCTTCTATACCTAGTAAGAAACCTAGAGGAAGGAAGCAAGTAGCTACAAATAATCCATCTTCAAGAGCTACATGAAGCACAGCTAAGAATGTTCAAGCTCCACCTGAGGTAGGCTTTAGACCCAGTCTAAATATCTTGAAGAACAGGATTATAAATGAAGGAAGATTGGATACATTTTCCAAATCTATGACATGTATCAAGAGATGGATAAGACTAAGATACATTCTATGATCATATCTCATATGATCAAGTTTAAGAAGTCTGTTCTTGAACTCAAAACAGTAATACCAAATAAGTTATGGAACATACTAGAGATAATGAAAAGACATGCTATTGAAGAGGACATGAAGATTAGAGAATAAAATTTGGACACTCTTCTTCCTATTTGTTCACATGATGCGAAGGATATTTTGTTAGATCTAGTAAAGCCTCATCTCCATAGTAAGACAAGAACTCTACAGATTATGAACAAAGAATATGAGCAGGTTGGAAAGGAGACTAAAAAGGCATTTGCACAAGTGTTTATGGACAGACATATGTATCCACCAACGAAACCTACAGAAAAGGTCACCCCAGCTCCTCCAAAATATGTTACAACTCTAGAAATTCAGATTGCACCTATGACAGGTCCACAGGATTCAGCGCCCATAGTGACAATGACTTCTGAGACAACTAATGATACAAAAGATACTATAATAGTTGACAATGTCAAGATATCTATGACAACTTCTGATAATGATATGAATAATTTTGATGAAGCAATGAACATAGATGACACATCTCTACAACAGAATGAAGTTCCTTCCATTGATCCAATAGACTTGGATAAGCAAAAAGATACTCAAGGTAATGAGACACCAGTGAAGGAGATTCATGTCAAAAGTAAGTGTGTTGACACAAGTCAGAATACTATTTTCTCAACATCCACTCAACCATCTACATCATTGTTGTCAAGGTTAACTCCTGACTCAGCAAGTTTAGATGCATGGGGAGAAGAAGACCTTATCAAGATCA
>MU227760.1:1683863-1694065 GCA_018584345.1 Thuja plicata
CTCATTTAATACATTATCCCTCATTGATTCCCTTTAAATAAATTTTTAATTTATTTATTCCTTCACATGACCTAAATTCTACTAAACCATAATTAATCTAAATCTAATTTGGATTAAGCTAATTTGACCCTAGATCCTACCCTATCTCACATCACTCTCACCAAATAGACCTATCTATTAATTAACTAAGGTTAATTAATCTAATTTCTTTATTCCTACAAAAATTAGTCCTAATTATATGCTCACACATGTGTGAGCAAATTTCCAAAAATTGGCTTTTCCAAATAATCCTTATTTGGTGCCAACAAGGTTTGTTACACCTATGATGACACCTTCTTACACTTTCGAAAAGTGTTCTATTGGCCCAAAACTCTTACACCCCCTTACACTTTCTTACAAGATCCTTCACATGTGTACTTTAAGTACACTTTGACCCATCACATCCAAAGTTGCTCACACATGTGTGAGCAATGTGGGCCTCTTGCATGGCTTATGTATCCCTCATGTGGCACCTATGTGGATACAACATGAGCTCTACCTCATCCAATCCCTCTCTCTCCTCCAAAAATTCTATAAATAGAGGTCTTTCTCAAGAGCAAATCATCTCTCATTTATGCATTGTTATCATGCTAATTTAGTTCTAGATTTGTTTAAAGCATTTAGCATCTTTCATAGCAATTTTAGTTTTTAGCTCATGTTTACTTCAGACTTGCAATCTAGATATTACATGTTAGGATTAATGGAATGAACTTAGTTTATTTTCATTGAATCTTGCATATCATCTTAGTATTAGCCTTGCATTATCATGTTGGATGAATACTTGAGACAAGTTCCTCATACTTGCTCTTGAGTTATTCATTCTCTTAGTTGCATTCAATAGATCTAGTGGGATTATAATATTGTGTTGGGAGATCACACCCACAAACCTCTCTAAGAGTAAATCAACAAGGCTTGGGTGCACTTGTTTGGCTCATCAAAGGTTGTGACGAATCTATTCTTGTTTTTAGTAGTATGCTTTTAGATATGTATAATGTTGTTATTTGATGTTTATCTCTAATGTTTGCATGTCTGAGCATGCTCCCAATAGGTTAGGTTTTATCACATACAGTTTCTACTCGCGCAATTGTTGTTCCTACCTTGAAAGACCTTGCAGAAGAAGATTCTACTAATAAACAAAAGGAAGTATTCACCCAAAATGCAATTTCCAAAGAAGCCCTAATCAATGCCCTATCTGACAGTGAATTTTCTGAGATCAAAAAGGCAGACAAAGCATATTAATTTGGAAATACCTAGAAGACATGTTTGAAGGAGACATCCTAGCCAAGAATGTGCATAGAAAGACATGGAATAAAAGATACAACAATTTAGAGATTCTACCTGAAGAAAACATCAGAGCTTAAAATTAGAGGATTAATAAAGCAGTCTTAGGAATTAGGAACAATGGTGGAAAAATCTTAGAGGAAGATATAATGGAAAAACTGATGACTACACTAATAATAGATTATGAAATCAAGATAAACATCTTGGATGAAACCATGTAATTCTCAAAGGACTTCAAAAGACAAACCTTGATCAGAAAAATATATGCATTTGAGATATCAAGATTGAAGATAGAACCTAAAATGGAAACAACCTTCAAAGTCTTAGTCCATGGTAAGAAATCCTTGAGCATCTCTAATAATATTGAGAAAGAAGAAGTTGATAGAGAACTAGAAGAAATCAATGCTATGATTTCTAAGAAAGAAAGGAAAGGTAAAGTAAAATATGAGGGACAACTACCATTCAAATGTTTTTCATGCAACAAAACTGGCCACTTTGCATCCAAGTGTCCTACAAGAGTCAAGAAGTTTAGATCAGATTACAAACCCAAATATACTAAGGAATGCTATCATGCTAAAGATGGTGTGACTGATGATGATTTAGGAGAAGATGAAATTGGATTCATTGAAATTAAAGATAATGGAAAAATGATTGATGAAATAGAAATTGAAAATGAAAAGAAAGCACAAGAATTGGATTTAATTTCACAAGCTAGCATCAGAACAGACTAGATCACAGACAACGGGTTTTCAAATCACATGACAAGAGACAAAGATAGATTTGTACATATAGATAAGTACAAAGGTGGCATGGTTAGATTTGGAGATAACACTCCCAAACCTATCATAGGCAGAGGATCTATCACCTTAGATGGAAAGAACAAGATAGATGATGTTCTATATGTTGATGGTTTACATCATAACCTACTAAGTGTTGGATAGTTTCTTGATAAAGGATATCAGTTAGAATTTAAAAACAACAGGTGTATTATTAACAACAAATAAGGAGAGATGATTACATCAGGTTCAAAGACCAAAGGTAATGTTTTCATCTTAACTCCGAAGTAAGTTGTTTTGTTGCAAAAGTAGATGACATTTGGTTATGGCACAAAAGACTTTGTCATATCAATTTCGACAACATAGTAAAGATAAGAAATGTAAAGGCAGTAAGAGACCTTCCTAGTATTGCAAGACCAGTTGATACTATGTGCAGGGAATGTGTGATGGGAAAGCATGTGAGGACCTCATTTAGAAGCAAACATCTATAGAGAACAAATTAGATCTAGTGCATACATACTTGTGTGGACCTATTGAAACAAGATCATACTATGGTGAAAGGTATTTCATTTTTTTGTTGATGATTTCTCCAGAATGATGTGGGTTGCATTCTTGAAAGACAAATCCAAAGATTTTGAGAAATTCAAATTATTCAAAGCTAAATTTGAAAATGAGTCTGGATTAAAGATAAAATGTCTAAGATCTGACAGAGGAGGAGAATTCACCTCTAACAAGTTTCTTGAGTACTACAAAGAACATTGGATCAAAAGATAACTAAGTGCACCCATAACCCCTCAACAAAATGGAATTGCAGAAAGAAGAAATAGGATAATACTTGAAACATCGCACACTATCATGATTGACGGAAAAGTTGCACACACCTATTGGAGAGATGCAGTCAATACAACAGTCTTTACTATCAACAGAGTTCAACTAAGACCAGGCGCATACAAAACACCTTATGAACTTTGGTTTGGTAATGTACATATAGTAAAATACTTCAAAATCTTTGGAAGTAAGCGCTACATCAAAAGAGATGATGGCGTTGGTAAATTTAATGCTAGAAGCGATGAAGGTATTTTTCTTGTTTACTCTACTATAAGAAAATCTTATATATATTTTAATTCAAGGTTGAATAAAATCATTGAAAGTGCACATGTGAATATTGATGAGAAGTTCATGATTCAAGAGAGATACTATTAATATGCACCTATGATTGAATATGAACCTAGACCTATCAATAAAGAAATAGTTATTGAAGAAATGTTTGACTGTATTGATGTATCATGTAATAACCTTGAACCAAGTCAAGAAGAATCACAGATCATAGATGAGAGTGTCACACCTAAAATCTCAAAATACACATCTAGATACCATTCAAAAGAAGATATCATTGGAGATTAGAGAAGTAAAGTTCTGATAAGATCTAGAGAAAAAGGTTCAACCATTGATGAAGAGGTATGCTTACTTTCTCAAATTGAACCCTTAAGTGTTGAAGATGCGTGTAATGATTCAGATTGGAAAAATGCAATGCAAGAAGAATTAGATCAAATAATTAAGAATGACACATGGGAATTGGTCCCTAGACCTTTTGACAAGAATGTGATTGGAACTAAGTGGATATTCAGAAACAAAATGAATGAAGATGGGATAGTGATAAGAAAGAAAGAAAGATTGGTATGTAAAGGATATGCACAAAGAGAAGGAATTGACTATTCTGACACATTTGCTCCTGTGAGAAGACTGGAAGCTATAAAGTTGTTTTTAGCCTATGCAACATTCAAAAACTTCAAAGTATATCAGATGGATGTCAAGTCAGCTTTCATGAATGGTGACTTGAAGGAAGAAGTCTACATAGAGTAGCCTGAAGGATTCAAACTTTCAGACAAACCAAACATGGTATGCAGACTAAAGAAAGCCCTCTATGGACTTAAACAGGCCCCATGAGCATGGTATGAGAGACTTGATGACTACTTAACTACAGTTGGATTCAAAAAGGGAGCAGTAGATTGTAACCTATTCATCAGAGAGATACCTAAAAGATTATTACTTGTTTCTATCTTTGTTGATGACATTTGTTTTGGAGGAAATGACAAGCTTAGTGCAGAATTTGCCAAAGAGACGCAGAGTGAATTTGAAATGAGCATGATTGGACCTATAAAATACTTATTGGGATTAAATGTAAAGAAGATAGACATAGGTATATTCATAAATCAGTCTAAATATGTGAAGGAGATATCGAAGACATTCAAAATGGAATATTGCACGCTAGTAAGCACTCCTATGATAATAGGAAGCAAGCTTTCTTAAAATGATGACTTTACAGTAGTTGACAAAACACTTTACAAGTCCATGATTTGAAAACACATATATCTCACTCAATCTAGAATAGATATATCTAATGTAGTTGGAATTGTTGGGAGATTTGCAGCTGAACCTAAACAGAATCACCTAATGGCAATAAAAAGAATATTCAGATATCTAAAGGGAACTATAGACTATGGTTGATGGTATCCTAATTTAGAAAATGTAGAACTCCATGTATACATAGATGCAGATTGGGAAGGTTACATCGATGACAGAAAGAGTACCTCATGAGGATTGGTATTTCTTGGAGACAGGTTGGTTACTTGGACAAGCAAGAAGCAGAATTGTATTTCTCAGTCAACAACATAAGCTAAGTATGTAGCAGCCGCATTGAATTGTTCAACAATGGTTTGGATCAAACAGATGATTAAAGACTTTGGAATTCAGATTGATTATCCCATTATCATCCATTGTGACAACACCAGCACCATTAATATGTCAAAGAACCCTGTGATGCATGAAAAAACAAAACACATAGAAATAAAATATGATTTTCTAAGAGAAAAAGTTGCAGAAAGAGAAGTGAAGCTGGATTATGTGAGCACCAAAGATTAGTTGGTAGACATATTCATGAAACATTTATCAAAAGATACCTTTGAGTATCTCAGGAAGAAGCTAGGAGTAATTCTGTTTCCTGAGTCTAATTAGAACTCACAATAAATGTATCAGTCCTTGGTGACTAATGAATGGCTGACTACTCTACTTCTAGAGTAGTACCTGTGCTTATTTCTATTTGGCATCCTTTTCCATTGATGTCAAAGGGGGAGTATATTGTAAGGGGGAGCATATACTCTGGGGGAGTATATAGTCATGAAAATAAAAACACAGTCAAAAGAGATGCGACAGTGAAGACGAACCTTTGATGAGGATATTGAGAAGATCGTAAAAAGAAAGAAGACACTTTTGGATTGATGGTGTTTTTAATCATATGTTGTCATCAATTTCAAAGGGGGAGATTGTTGGAGATTTTCCCTTGTGCAAATAGTTGACTGTATGTTTGTCATTGATCACAACATATAGTATACAATACTGAACTGTATTCACTTTTCAGTATGGATATGTGGAAGCCTTGCGCGGTTGTGTTTATGTTTCAGACATAGTTATGATACCATGTTCATACACACAGATTTAGATGTTCATTAACAGTTGAGTTATGTTACTCTGTTTGCCAGCCACAGTTTCAGAGGACTATTTTCAGAAAGCCAACAATAATTTTATTAATTCTCTAGTTGTGCCTATCTATGGGATATGCATGTTCATATTCATGTTTAGTTATGAGTCAAAGATATTTAACCAAAGGCGCTAATCATGTTTCATCCGAAGCATGACATTTGGGTAATTTTGGTAGAGCCGAATATGTGAAGAGATGCGTCTATTCACTTTGAATTGCATGGTTTCAATTATGTTGTGTACTTAGTTTATCTGACAAGAGAAGCATTGAAGGGACTCCTATAGCCGAAATTATCATATCTTTTGGAGAAGATACATATAGCAGTTCATTTTGAGATCACTAAGTGTGAATGAATAAGAAAAGAGACAAAAATATAACAGAGTAGAATGCTGATTGTTTTGGGACAATAAGCTATTTCATTCATCAGATAAAGATCTATGTGAGGAGGCAGAGAGTGCATAAAATACATTGGGACTAATCAAGATAGTAGGTCTACTCAAACAGTTCATTATAAGATATAGTGTATATCTATTTTACAGAAGGTTGCAACTTTCATCATTTTAGCAGTGTGCTTTTGGACAGTGAGTCCTCACCCCTAACAGGGTTATTTGTAAAAGACTCCTAACAGGGTCTGTTAGGGTTTTTTCTTGTATGAATCACAGTGCTTGAAAATACTATTTGAACACCATGCCTATTAATATTGATTCAGAGACAAGAAATTCCTAATTGCTAAGGATTGGATAAGATCCTTCTTCGTTTTGAGCTCCACATATACTCAGGCAGGTTTTACCTCTTTATGATTGCTGATTACACAGTATATATTAATGTGGACACTGATTTTCTATGTATCTTTGTTAAATCAACTTATAAAACACCTTACAAATGACCAAGCATAACCAAATGCAAGATTTAACCATACAAATCATGATTGTAAATATAGAAGAAATCAATGATACAAGGACTTTCATCCTTCTTCCTTTTTAGGAGGGATAACCTAGTTGATTCACTCTCAAAGGAATCACTAAAATGGACACTGTCCTACTGACATGAGTCCTTACTGAGTTTAGTTTGTTTGTTTTTAGTAATAGAAATATTTTGATCAAAATGATTTTGAAAGTTCTTAAAGTTTGGATGTTGATGGGTTATTAGACCAAAACCTAGATCAGTGCCTATCTATTGGGTTACAGAGTCAATAAGCTCAGGGTTCATAGAAACAAAACACTATAAGCTACCTTACAACCTATATGCAATTCAGATAAACTACCTTACAATTTATCCAGTTACCTCTAAAATATTGTATCAAATCTTCAAATACTGATATGCTCCCTGAAATTACCCACAAAACTTAGTTCTTTGCTTGAAAGAAACTTGTAAGTAATTAAATAGTCACCTTGTAACCAAAATGCTTTAGATTTCCTTACAAGCTTAAGCATAAAAAAGCATACACAGGAAGTAAAGAGAAAACAATAGAGAAGAGTAAAATTGCACCGTATTTTATTTATATGATCCTGCTTCCATACATGAAGAAGCTTTGAAGCTTTAAAAACATAGACACTAATTCAGAAAGTCTAATTTTTACATTATATTTCATCCTCTCTTTAAAAATACAACTCTCTTCTATATATATGTCTTTAAACATCTTGGAATCCTTTTCAAAAGGATGCAACAAGCTTAGGATGGTCTCAGAAAACCTAACCCTAAAACTATAGAAGAGACAAAAGAGAGAGAGAGAGAGAGAGAGAGAGAGAGAGAGAGAGAGAGAAGAAGTGGTGGAATGACCAAGTCAAAAGATGAAAATAGATATTCTTTGTTCTTCTCCCGATCTGGCGACTTCATTCTGATAGTATACATGGTAGCTGGTAGTATTCATGTCGAGTCTAGATGACCATGCTTACATACTCACCTACACTTTCCTTTTGCAATAACTGAATTCCTTATCTTTAATATTGAAGTTCCAAGTGTTTACCTTTACTCCTCATCCAAGATTTCTTCCTCAACTATTGGTTTCTTTCTCTTGGGCGTGGTCATCAATTCCCATGCTTTTACTTCATCAGCTGCTGGCCATTTGAAGTCTTGAGTACTTTGTACTTGTGCCTTTTTCCTATCCCATCTAGCATTAGTGATGTTCTGAACATCTACTAGAAACTTGTTGATGTCAGTTTCTGCCTTGAAAGCTTCATCCAATATCTTATTGAATCCTTCTATATCCACATCTTTCCCCAAAATAAATGCCTCATCACTAGGCATTTTGCTATCAAATTCATTCCTCCAGGCATCTAAGGCCTTTACTTGATCATCATCTCCCTTTAATGAAGGAACAAATCTATTAAAATTAGCAGAAAAGAGGCTTAACTTAACCTCTATTTGATTCAATTTGCCTTTAAAGAATGAGAGAGAAATATTGACCCTTTTGATCTCATCTTCAATTTCTGTCACTACCTCTGACAAATCTGATCTTAGGGTTTGCAAAGATGCTAGCTTTTCAAACAATTGTACCCTGGTAGACCATTTAGTAAAATAGGGGTTTAAGATAGCAAGATACCCCATGACCTCAACATGCAAAGCTGGAAATTTGTTATAGGAATTAAGTACAACATTAGTTTTATCCTTCAAGACCTCAATTCTATGTTATAGAATACCTCTTAATGCTCTCAAGGTAACTTCATTCTTCTTTTTTCCTATATCCTCCTTCTCAACCACCTCTTCTGATTTTGTCTTGTCTTGAATTTGCAACAGCTATGGTTGTATAGGAACATACATCACCTCAGGCTTCTCTTCCAATTCTTTCATCAATCTTTTTATCACCAGATCTTGCTGGTGAATTTGTATATGGCACATCTCTCGATCTTTAGCCAATGCACTTGTCTCTTCTAACAATGTGCTACACTTATAAGACAACTTTTTAGTTTTTTCCTCATTTAAGTGAGCCCAGTGTGTCATGATTTTGGATATTTCCAAATCCCCTATATTCTGCATTGTCCATACCATCTAACTACCAACCATATTCTCTTGGATGTTCACCACTTGGGGCTTTTGATCCTTTGGGCATAGGCTCCACATTTCAAAAGCTTGAGACTTTGGGCTATATTCAAATCCCTTGATTACATCTCCCATCTGAACTTCACTGGCCATCTTCAGATCAGGCTCCTTTCTTATTTGGTCAATTATGAAAGTAGATTCTAAGTCCCATCCCTCAACCAATAATATGCCACTGCCTAACACCAATTTCCTGGCCTCCTGAGGTGAAATGTCCTCACTTTCAGGATCATAAGACCGCAGAGCCACTAAAGCCTCATTTTTTATTGTCTCCTTACCATCAATTGTCAATTAAGCTCTTATCTGGTCCTTCTTGTACCATCTTAGGAAGTCTTTAAACTCCTCAGTTTTGACAAAGTTGTCATCATTCAAAAATTGTTGTTGATGGACCAATCTTTCATCAACATAGGCCTTAAGAGGCAATTTAACCTTCTCCTCCAAATCAGGCTATTGCTTCTTGCCTTCCCTAATCGATTTCCTTAGGTTATGATCATATAACCTATTCCCAGGCACTAGGGCTTTAGCCTTATCCCTTTTCTTAACTTTCCCCTCAATTGAAGGCTGACCTATTTCCATTTTCCGCCTCTTAGCAGCAAGCTCTTCTATGTCATCAGGTTGTGTGACCACTGTCAAATCAATAATGTGGCCCTCTATTCCCTGCAGTTGTGGTACCTTAGCAATATTTTTCTATGGTTGAACATATCTAGTAGGATGTACATAATCACTGTCACTACTACTATCATATTCAGACTCTGGATGATCTATCCCTTGAGCACCTTTCTTGTCAAGAACAGTCTCAAGTTGTTCAGTAAGCACATAATAATTGTCTATTATGGCCTTAATCTTATCAAAATATGGGAGATCAGGGTAAAAACCCCCAAAAGCCATCCCATTTCTCTTTATTTGTCTTTCAAGATTTAGCAGCTCCTAAATCCTCATTCTCCTTGTCTGAATCTCATCTTCATCCAAAATTTTCCTTGTTGCATCTTCCTCTATGCACTCACAGTGGACATTGGTATTGGGGATTGTAGGAGTATACAGTTTTCTCACCCCTACCATGAAGCCTTCCGGGTCAATATATCTATAAGGAGCTGCCCCCATTTTTCACCCTTCCAACCACTAGCCCACTACATCAATAGCACCTTTACCAATTGTAAAATTAAAAATTCTGAACTGTCTAGGGGTCAAAGTCCCCTTTTTGTGTGGTGAAAACTGCTCATTGTCTGTTAACAATAGCTGCCATATAGACTCCATTGCAGCCACTCTTGCTGGTACATAGTAAGGTAAGAGATGAGGTGGGTAAATACACCCATATACCTTGGTGATAGTATAATTTTCTTCCAAGAAGAAATCACCCCAATTATGTTTTCCCTCCCACTTATCAGTGTAGTCACATGGCCTTAGCAGTTGCATAATCTTAAGTGGGACCCTTGTCCTGCTGATGCCCAGACTTTGTATTATTGGATATACAATCCAATTCTAGAAAGCACAATAATCATAGTCCTTAGATGTGTAATTCCAAACCCTCACCC
>MU227760.1:1714025-1728549 GCA_018584345.1 Thuja plicata
AATTCTATGGGGGACAGTTTCGAATGGATTGCCCAATAATCTACAACACATTCAACTGAAAGAATTCCTGATTCATCCCTGAAAGGGTGATAATCTTTGTGCAAGGAAAAAAGTAATTGCCCCAAGACACTCATCATATCATTCCCTCACTTGCGTTTAGATTCGGCTAATACAACATCATGAGTGGAGTCATTGCGTGCTTGGTGATGGCTATATTCTGATTAGCATTTGAGTGTGTGCCTAAGTCAACGAGAAAATGATTTTCATCCTCCACCTAGAGAATAGGAAAAGATGTGTGTTTGATCCACCCCTTTAACAATGCAAAATTATTTGACGTGTCAGAAAGATCACTAAAAAGATAAGATCCTCACAAACAATCAATAAATTTCCTACCCTAGAGTACAAGTGTTCTTCACGCCCTACAAAACCTCTTGATGCAATTTGGAAGCAAACAACTTCACGTTCCTCAAAAAGCAAATTTTTCAAAATGGACCAAAACTGACAAAACCATCATAAAATTGCATCCCATTTTTCCTGAGTCGTATCTGGTATTTTGGATCGTATCTAGTGCATTGGATCATATTTGGTCAAGCATATAGTCGTATCCAGTTTTTTTGGATCGTATCCAGGATTTAGGATCGCATCTGGTTACGTCAGAGGATCGTATCTGGGAGCTTACATCCTAGACAGTGGGCATTTCTAGTAGCTTTTCCTAGGAAGTCTCGGTTGTTTTAGGTACCCTTTTTTCTCTTTGGTTGGTCCCTATTGTCTCTTCTAGTCTCCCTGTTGTTATTTTCAAAAACTCTCAAAACATCTACCTTGCATGCTCAGTCAGTCTTTCACGATCAGTTCAATAAGTGTGGTCTACCCATTCTCTATCAACAACTTGGTTCCTAGCTCACTATCAGGGCATTCTAACCCTCTGACACTGGAATCATTTACATCCACCAACAAGCAAACAGTTACTTCTACTTAGACACACCCACTTGAACGATCGGGAATCCTTTCTATTACTATTGGGAAAGGTTGATGAAGTTGAGAAACAAACTTCATGGTTAACACAAGACATAACAAGTACACAACCGAAAGATCAAAAGTGCCTCCTAAAACATCACATTTCCAAGGAGAAACTTCTCAAAATTCCCTATTTGATCTTGATTCACCTCAAATGGGTATAAACACTAATTATTGGAGTAAGGCCTTTGAGGGTTATGATGATGGAAAACAAGCACAATCCGTAGGCACGGAAGAGGAAGAAAGACCCAGGTTTGAACGTAATCTGTTTGGGTCAGATAGTGATGAAGAAATCCCTAAAGATGAATATGAGAAGTTTAAGTAAAGCAAGAGAGTCCATAAGCTATTGGAACAAATAATTGGAGATAATAAGGAAAAATACTTCCTCCATTTAGCATCCACGGGTGTCAAATTACCCCAGGATTACGATGTGAATTATCTCAAAGAAAAGGAGGTACCAAACCCCATATCTATCCTTACCAAATAGCTCAATCAAATGCAAACCAAGCTCACAAACCTCAAGAAAGAGAATGAAAAACCAAAAACAAAATACTCTTTGGATGCCATTTGTCCATTTCCTTTCGACAAAAGCATCACTATGGTTCCATTTCCTCCTAATGTGGCAAGACCAAAATACAACAAATACATAGGGGAAACCGATCCACATGACCATGTGAGAGAATTTTGTGCTCTTAGCATTGAGTATATGCATGAACCCACTTACCTCATGCGACTATTTCTAGGAATTCTAGGAGGAAATGCCATGGAATGGTTTTCAAAATTGAATCCTAACGTCAAAGCATTTGAGGAGTTGATGCAACGGTTCATTCAGCATTTCTCCTACAACATTCAACATGATTTCACCATGATGGATCTATGTAACACCAAGCAGAAAATGGGAGAATCCTTTACACACTTCCTACAAAGATGGAGGAAGATCTTTGCACAATATTCAAGAGTCATCCCTGAAATGGAAAAGATGGAGATCTTTGTTAATAATCTCATACCTGAATTAAGCTATGCTTTACAAATGCAAGATTCTCCAAGCTTCGATAGGATGATTAAGAATTCTCTTTGTATCAAAGAATTCATGGTCAAAAAGGGGGAGATAACCCTACAAAATGAAAGCAAAAGCAGTAGCTCCAATTCCAAGCCTAAATGGTGGAAACAAAATAAGAATGTTGTCAATGACAGAGTGGTTGATGCTTCCAACATTAATTCTAAAACCAAAGCATTCAATCTTACCAATAGTAAGCAAGCAAGTAAGGAGGATAAAATAACACCTCCTATTCCCAAAGCCAACAATGATAATGACAAGGGACAAACATGGAATTCAAAACCCCAACGAACATTCACACCTTTGGGAGAACCTCTTGAGACCATCTTACAAACATTGGTGGATAACAAAGTCCTTATGATTCCTGATTCTAAACCTTGGGAACCAATGGTCAAACCTAGATGGTGGGATGATAACTCTTACTCTGTCTTCCACAAAAACAAGGGACACAAGATAAATAATTGTCTCAAGCTCAAGCATGTTATCCAGGACCTCATTGAAGGAGGTAAGATCAAGGTGGATGGACACACTGCAAATTAAGATCACACAACATTTAGTAAACCATTCCCCAATTACAATCAAGGAGAAACATCCAAAGGGAAAGGTCATGAGGTAAACTACACCTATTCCAAGAATGACAATGTGATCAATATGCTCAACATTAAAATTGAGTCCGTCAACATGGTCACCATCAAAGGAGCCTCATCCTCCACAAACGCTGTGACCTGGAGCCAAGTGCAGGTTATGATCAAGGGACCTCCAAAAATGACATCCACACCCAAGGTTCCTATTATCACTATTCCTAAACCAGGAGAAAAACATGTGGTCACTATCCCTGGAGAAAAATATGACTTGGTGGACCAATTGCAAAGAACTGCTACCAAAATTTCCATCTTTGAATTACTCAAAATATCCATTGTGCATAGAGAAATCCTAGAACAAGCTCTACAAGTTGCTAATGTTCGAAAGGATATAGATATAGACAAATTCCAAGCGATGGTCAATCACATCTCAGCGCCACATTACCTCTTCTTTTCTGAGGAGGATGACAAGTCATTGACCCATCCACACAATAAACCCCTCCATATCAAAGTTCTTATTCATAAATCCTGTGTTAGATGCGTATTGATAGATGGAGGAACTAGATTAAATATATGTACACTAGATCTTGTCAGGAGGCTGGGCCTCTCAGAGAAAACAATTGACTCTATAAATAAAATAACCATCAAAGCATATGATGAGGAAGAAAGATCCTCCCGAGGTATTATTTGTCTACCCATAAGAGTTGGACCAACTGAAAGAGATGTTATATGTCAAGTTCTAGATCTACCACTAGCCTACAATATTCTACTAGGGAGACCATGGATCCACGAGATGCAAGTTGTACCATCCACTTATCATCAATGCATCAAGTTCCCACATAATGGAATAGAGGTGACAATTCCTGCGGATGCCAACTACACTTGCAACAATATTAAAGTAGGTAGCATGATCCCACACAACAAGGAGGCTATGGATGTATTTACTCCTGAAACTACCAAAGAAATGATCATGAAAGGCTTTAGCAAAACATTGAAACTTCAAGAAATAGGTATGGGAGAATACAAGTTGGACCTAACTCCCTCCCTGATAGAGCTTCCAGTATCACCAAGATCCTATGGAAAACCACCATCGACATTCACACCTCTCCTAGTCCAGGAACCAGAAGTACACAAGGCTACTGGTATGATAAAGGCATCCACATCTTCTTCAGATAACACAGAAGAACAAACAGTCTTAAATTTTCTTTACAAAGGAGAACCAATGGACTCTGAGGTAAAAAATCTAAAGATATCCCCAGAATAGTATAGAAAGGGATATGATTTCCTTAAACAAATGGGGTACAAAGGGAAAGGACCTCTGAATGACACAGGACGGGGGATCATTGAACCTATACCCATGGAGTTCTGCCTCAACAGAGATAAAACATGATTGGGATTTAATACTCAAACCAACAAACCTACCTCAATGCAGAGTCCACCTTCTGAAGTAGAGAGTGATAAAATAGATGAGATAGTATCAGACCCATGGCTTTATGAGAGATTGCTACATATTGGTATAGAGAATCATGAATATCAAGGAGAACACTATGTACCTAATTTTGAGGTACCATAGGATCTTCATAATACTTTGCTAGGACAACCACCCATTCAAGAGGTTGAAGACACCATAGCTACAATCACTCAAGAAGAACCCCAACCATAGAATTTACACCCTAACTAGGGGAAATTGGTCACTATTACACATGTCCTAGATCTACCTCACTTTGATCTACAAGCAGCTAACCGAGTCCATCAAATAAAAATTGCTGAATACTTGAATAGATTTGATGATGATGTCACAAACTCTCATGATTATGAGGATGATCGGTTATCTATTACTTCTGAAGAAATTGGGATAGACACAATTCACATGTTTGCATCTCCCGCAGCTCCTAGTAGGCGACCTAACATCCCTTTCAATGACAGTAATCCTCCTGAAGCAGAAGTAGAGTTCCTTCCTCCAATCATTGACGGAGACACTAGTGAGTACATAACTCTACAAGAATTCCATAGGCTACAAGCAAGAAGCTTCCTCCTACAAAGAGATGATGATGAGTTATCTAATGATGAGTCGCTAGATTTTGATCCATATATAACTGACAATGACCCTTTTAACAATGATCTCACTCTGATAGATCTAAACATCAAAGATATTAACTTAACAAACCATGTCATGTCGATTAATAGTTTTGATGCTAACACGATGCTATCCTTCTCAGAATCTGACTCCCTAAAATTGGTACTCCCAAACCTCATTGATTGGACTGAAATAGATCCTACACTTTTGCTTGACTTTTCCAATGACCACTCCCTAGCTTGTTACCTTAATGCTTGTGAACCTCACCCTTCTTCCACCAATGCAAGGAGCGAGAACATGTCACAGGAAGATATCAAGTTTCTTAGTCACAAATTGAAAAATAAAAATAAAAAGAGAACTGATGGTGAAAACCACTGTGTGGTAGTATCAGATCCCAAAATAGTAAAGAAAAAAGATGTATCTGATGGTGAAAATCTCTTAGAGGTGCCAAAAGATGAGGCTCTTGATATCCTTCTAGAACACTTTTAGCAAAGATCTTCGGTATTAATTGAACCAACACAGCCAGTGAACTTAGGCACTGTTGAAGATCCTCAGATAGTTCATTTAGCACAATCTCTATCAGAAGAAGGAAGATACAATTCACAGAATTCCTGAAGGAGAAAATTTTCAAATTTGCTGAGTCCTACACTAATATGCCAGGGCTAGATCCCAATCTCATTATGCATCACTTATCTATAGCTCCTGGGATTAAGCCCGTGAAAAAAAAACTTAAAAAATGCATCCTCATGTTGCATTACTGGTGAAAGCAGAATTAGAAAAGTTGTTAAAAGCTGGATTCATTTGAGTCATTGCCTATGCAGCATGGATCTCCAATGTGGTCCCTATTTCTAAAACTGATAAATCTATTATAATCTACACAGACTTTAGAGACCTCAACAAAGCATGTTCGAAGGATGACTTCCCTCTACCAAATATTGACATGATTATAGACCTCACAGCTGGCTACCAGATGTATTCCTTAATGGATTGATTCTCAGGTTATAATCAAATCAAGATTGCTCCTAAGGACCAAGAGAAAACCACATTCACATGTGCATGGGGCACATTTTTCTGGAACGTCATGCCATTTGGGCTAAAGAATGCCAGAGCAACATATAAAAGAGATATGACAACCATATTCCATGACATGATGAACAAAAACATGGAAGACTATGTCGATGACACACTGGCTAAATCCAAAGAAAGAGGTACTCACATTGTAGATTTAGGAAAAATATTGGATCGAATGGAACAATTCCAACTCTAGCTCAATCCAAAGAAATGTGCCTTTGGGGTTCAATCAGGTAAGCTCCTAGGATTCATAGTATTAGCTAAGGGAATCGAGGTAGATCTGGAAAAAGTAAAAGCTATTCTAGAAATGACTCCTCCCCATAATATCAGCCAAATGAGGACACTACAAGGGAGACTCCAGTCTATTAGGCAATTTATGTCCCAACTTGCAGATAAGGCACGACCATTTTATAAGCTACTACATAAAGGGGTTACATTCAACTGGGATGAACACTGTGAAACCAACTTCAGAGAATTAAAGGCGTACGTAGCTTCACCACCTATTCTTATGGCACCTATTCAGGGAAAACCTTTACTCCTATATATTTCAGCTACAGCTACATCATAAGGATTATTACTGGCACAAGAGGATGAAACAAAGAAAGAGTGAGCTATCTACTACATTAGTAGAACTCTAGTCGCTTATGAGCTCAATTATAGCATTATTGAGAAAGCATGCTTAGCAGTAGTCTTCGCATCACAGAAATTGAGACACTAGATGCTCTCGCACACAGCCAAGCTCATAGCTAAGATCGATCCTTTGAAGTATCTTTTAAGAAGAATATCATTAATAGGTTGTTTGGAAAAATGGGTCCTCATTCTAAGTGAGTTTTACATTGAGTATGTTGAAGGGAGGGCTATCAAAGGACAGGTACTTTCAGACCAATTGGCTGATTCACCACTCCAGGATGATGCACCATTGCTAATTGAATTTCCTAATGAAACCATCATGCATCTCACCAAACATTCATGGAAGATGTACTTTGATGGGTCATTTACTCAACAAGGATCTGGAGTCGGGGTTCTCTTCATTACTCCACAAGGATATAAGATTCCCAAATCTTACAAATTAATGTTTCCATGCACCAACAATATCTCAGAATATGAAGCATTGGTCAACGGCCTCAAGCTTGCCATAGAATGGAATATCATTGATCTACACATATGTGATGACTCTCAACTAGTTATCAATCAAATCAATGGGGAATATCAAACAAGAGATGAAAAATTGATGCCCTACAAGCAACTAGTTGACGATTTGAAGAAATACTTTGTCTTCGTCACCTTCCAATAGATACCAAGATCAGAGAATAAAGAAGCCAATGCTATGACTACCTTGGAATCCATGTTACAACTAGAGGAGCATCAATTCCACTATGACTTCTTGGTGGAAGAAATGTCCTATCCCGCATTTGCTAATCCAAAATACTAGGTAATATGTGCCTTAAATACTCCCGATCAATCCCGATATGCCAGTATCATTTCCTATCTTTCAGACCAAACCATTCCCACCAATCTATCTAGAAATGAGAAATGATCCCTTATTAGGATAGCATCACGTTACATCCTCATAACTAATAACCTATATCGATGTAGTCTCGACGGTACACTTCTTCGATGTTTAGAACTAGAAGAGTCTGATCTAGCTTTAAAAGACGTCCACGAAGGTGTATGTGGATCACACTTGAATGACTTTTCATTAGCTAAAAAACTACTCAGAGTAGGCTATTATTAGCCTACAATGGAGAAAGATGCTATTCAATTTTCCAAAGTATGTCTTAAATGCCAAACACATGGAAACCTCATCCATGCTCCTGCCAAAGAACTGATACCTTTCATAACACATTGGCCATTCCATCAATGGGCCTTTGACTTGGTTGGACAGATATATCCCAACTCTTCAAATGGACACAAGTTCATCCTTACGGCCACTGAGTATTTCACAAAGTGGGTCGAGGCTGTGCCGCTAATCAAAGCCACTGGCAAACAGGTGGCTATGTTCATTCTAAACTACATTATTTGTAGATATGGGATACCCTCTTCTATTGTGACAAACAATGGGGGACAGTTTAAAAATCAAGACATTGATGACCTCTGTGAACAGTTTCACATTACTTAGCATTGCTCTTCGGTCTATTATCCTCAAGGTAATGGGTAGGCTGAGGCATCGAACAAAAACATTCTCAAAATCCTACACAGAACTGTGAGCAAGTCTGGCAGAGACTGGCATTTACAACTGAATCTGGCACTATGGGCCTATAGAACAAGCATAAAAACACCAACTGGAGCCACACCATTTGCTCTAGTCTATGGTGCTAAAGCAATACTACCTATTGAGGTTGAAATCCCATCTTTACGAATCTCTCTACAAGGACTACTTACTGATGAACAGTACCGCATTGATCGGATAAATTCTTTGGACCTACTAGATGAGCACAGACAATAGGCATTCGATCACCTCAAAGTGTACCAAGAAAGAATGTCCAAAGGTTACAACAAGAAGGTTAAACAATGCAATTTTGAGGTGGGGGACCTTGTCCTGAAAGAGAATCCTAAGAACCAGCCTAACAGAGAGCAGAAAGGAAAGTTTGAACCTAACTGGCTGGGACCTTATGTTATCACTACTACTTTTGGAACTGGAGCTTATCAGTTAGCTACACCTGAGGGAGATGTTCTTCTAGATCCTATCAACACTCTACATTTGAAGCAATTCTACGCTTAATGTTCAGCTAGCAGAGCCTGTACAGCAAAAAGTTACTGCAAAATACCAAAAACTTTTAGAAAATTGATCCTGAAGAAATCCAAAAATAGTGGAAAAGGTTCTGTGAAATGGGTATCCTTGGTGAAAACCTGGTAAACAGGCGCCTTGATACTACAAAAACATTCAAAAAAGCAAAAATAGCAAAAAAATTGAAAAAGAAAAAAGTGCCTTGATGAGCACCTGGTAAAACATGCATCTTGGTAGCAAAAAGAAAGAAAAAGATCTTGCCAAGTGGTGAAAACCTGGCAATCAGGCGTCACTTGTATTTTTCACTCCATCTATCAATGCACTACTGATACTAGGCCTTCATAATTTTGCCTGTGCTTGTATGCTGACTTCATTTTTCCTACATGACTATCTTATCCTCGCTTGGGATTTGTCTATCTTTACGTCTTAGGAAAAAGTCATTCTGCACTAGGGGTATCTTTCTTTAGCATAGTCGGTCCTGGATGCTAGGTTACTCTAGGATGGTTTGTCTCACAAACACGATGTTTTCAAATACATGCAAAACAATGTCACTTACTTAAAACAAAGGTGTCTTTTGATGACATGGGACATGACATTTAAACACTCACATAACATTCCTACAAAGCAATATTGAATCACAAACATGAATGTATTATCCTATCAAGGCACAGACATGGAACACCATATTACTTGAATTACAATTTTCTGATTGATGAATCTTTACTGTGTTTGACAGATGAATGAACAAGTACTACTTAAACACACAGTTTGATAAAGGTTTGATTATGATTCTTTTATGTCCTGATGATGTTTTCAACTAGGGGCATCTAAGTAATTATGAATTTTATTGGATTGATTCACAATTCATGATTTATTATGTCTTCTTAGTTACTCAATGACGTCTGTGCAAAGACAAAGAGTCGCAAGGATTGGGGGCATAATGTATTCTTAATTTTCGTTATATGGTAATTGTTTCATATGATCCTATAAATGTCACCTAACTTGGATGTTTATGGTAAGAGTTGCCACTATGGGTGGATAGCCACATATATCTCGATCTTTGTTATGTGTAAACTACGGTGAGTTTGGTACAATTTCCTTGTCTATTTTCTGATCCAGATTCTCACTAAGGTATACAAATCATAATGTACCCAAGGATATGAATTTTCAAGGTCATTGCGGGTTCAATATATTTCCTTAATCAGAAACTGGTATATTAAAAGGAAGGTGACTATTTTGTTATCCTGGCTTCTATGCCTTGATGCTTAAAGTCTATTTCTGACATTTCAATAAAACATAGTATTCATACTTTATAATATCAGTGGGTATTAGTGATGGTTGTACTATTCGATGGTATTCATTCCAAAAGTGCCCAATGATGATACAAATGTTGCAATATTTGCTAAATCAGTGACAAGTCCTAAGAGTCTTCATATAGCTGCATTTAAAGATTGCCTGATGCATTTTTTTAACAATACATAACAAACATAAGGAAATCTAAGCTCAAAACATGGTTTCTATCTTCTTCTACAAATATCAAGTTAATTACATCATTTATATTACTGATATCATCCATAGCATACATTTTGCATACATTTTGGAAACGCAAAACTGAAAAATACAAAAATAAAACATCCATGTATTGCAATTTTACTTCTACATCCTAAGTGCATCCATACATATATTTCTGCATAAACTGGAAAAACAAAGAAAAAATACATTTGCATTTTCACATAGATATCATTTGTTCATATCAGTAATATACTCATCACATCCACATTATAAATATTGATGTTATCAACTATAACCTAACTCATCATGAGATCAAGATATCATCACATGTGCAACAAATCCATTTACCACATCTATGGAAAGAAAAATAGATACATTTACCACATAAAACATGTCAGAATCTAGAAACTACAAACATGATACAAATCAAAGCATAAAGAGTATCAGTGAGCATAGAGAAGTATTAGTGAGCATACAAAGTATCACATCATAAAGTGTATCAGATAAGTATATAAAGTGTCAGTGCACATAAAGAGAATGAGTATGCCAAAAATCATGAATCAGATATATATATACAAATCAATGTAATGTATAAAAAGGGGATCTCAGCAAGATCCAGATATACATGTATAATCTCAAAAAGAAGCAAAATGGTGCACAGTATCAACTCTAGCCTGCCCCCTCTCCCTGGTCAGGAGGAGGAGGAGGAGGTGGCATGAATGGTGCTTCTAGAGGCAGCATGGCCCCCTCTGACTACTAAGCTATGTGAGAAAAAGTGGGTGCCCTCTAACCCTCAGGAACTGCTATGTGATACAAGGTGTAATAATAAGTCACCCTCTATCCCTGATGGACTGTTGTTCGGGCTTGTGTATCCCTCTTAGCTCTCATTTTCTCAAGCTGTTTATCCCTGTCTGCTAAAAGTGCCTCTGTAGTAGTAACCCTAGCCTCCAAGGCTGTGATCTGAGCTCTGAGCTCCTCTCTCTCCTGCTCACACCTCGATAGAGGGTCCTCATCTCTACCAGGATCCTGCTCTTGCACTCTCTGTCTTCACTGTCTCTGCTGCTCAAGAGTAAGTAAAGGGCCTGGATCTCTCTGTAGAGCCACAAATCTATATCTCGGCCATCTCTGCCCACTATCGCTTAGACCGCCAGTATCCACTACCTCTCCGCCTCCCCCCTGTCATCACCATCATGCCTATCATCTGGGGGATACTGCCTGCTGCCTCTATCGCATCTCTACCACCATCACGGCCCCCATGTCTGCCTGGTGCTCTATCTCTACCACCTCTCCCCCTAACAGGTCAATCCTCAAGATCATAATCCAGTGGCTCCTCTATACGAGGAATCATCTCCTCAGGCACTATGAATCATGGAAATGGATGCTGAAGCATCTCTGCCACATACCCATCTGATACTCCAGCATCCTCAACATCTGAGCAAGGGTCCCAGTCTATCACTACCATATCCTAGATGTCCTATGAGGCAGTATCATAAGTCAGCTGTGCCCCCCACTTAGCTACCTCATCTTTGATATGTGCATATAATGCCACATCCTCTGTACGACCTTATCGTTAGCCATACTACCTCAGAACCCTAGTGATCAAAAAGTGCTCAATGATATATCTCGTGCGCCCAATCAAGTATCTGCTCTGGCACAAAAAGGGAACCTACCATGCATCAGAGGTCCATACCTCATAGTCTAGGTATGGTCACCATACAACCTCTGTCATATCGTTGAATAAATGATGCCAATACTCAACCTTGCCCAGGTGGGGCTACTGCAAAATACCTGCGTACATGTACACATAAGGCTTCTCTGGTGCCCTCTACCTGTCAACAATCGGCCGTGTCATAGGGATGTGCTCCGAGGCCCATACCTGAAGAATCAATATACCCATAGTCATGCTACGAGTATGGTGGTATACAATCTCATGAAGCTCTCGATATATGTGAGCTAAAATGCAGCTCCCCCAGGCAAATCATCGGTAGTGGATGATCATCTGCTCTACCATGCTGACCTAGCCCACCAAGAAACCATCCTACCCTCTATCTGGCATAAGGATGCTGCCTACCAATCCAGCTAAGTATACAGCTAATTGATCATAGTGATCGACCATGTAGTCCTAGGACAGGTATTTGCAATCTATACTGTCATCTTGGAAGAATCTCTGAGCAGTCTCGGTCGCCATGCCAGCTCTCAACTCAAAGAACACCTCATGTCCAACCATGGGCATGCGCAAGAACCTCCACACATCCTTAGGTGTCACGATGATCTCTCTAGTAGGTAGATGGAAGGTGTTGTGCTTTGAATTCCATCTCTCAGCCAGAGCAGTCAATAACCCTCGATTTACCCTGATCTCAAGTAAACCAATCAATGCCCGCAATCCACATCAGATCACGGTAGTCTACTCATCATCTGACAATCGGCTAGACAATGCCAGAACTCATGTAGGATACGTGCCTCGAAAGGCGACTACCTCAAACTGGGCCTTATTTTTGACAAACACAGTAATGCATCAGCAGTCTATCTAACACAAAGGGAATATTCCTACTCTACTAAAGTCATTTCAAGTTTGTAGGATGCACACAGATCAAAATAATTTAAAAACCTAAGTCTTCTACCAGATGCGATCCTGGAAATATAGGATGTGATTGCGCATACAGGATGCGATCCTAGAAAAATAGAATGTGATCCTAAATGCGGGGTGCGATCCCCAAAATCTAGGATGCGATTCCCTGATGGTTTCTAGCTACACACAAGGCTAAATCTACAAGACTGGATGTGATCTGGGAAAACCCAGATGTGACACAAAATTTGGGAAAAACCAGATACGATCCAGGAAAAACTGGATGCGATGCGCGTTTCGCAGGATGTGATCCAGAATCCTGGATGTGATCCTACCTTCTACGAGCTCTAAAATGTACAAAAATGCTTGAAATTCAAAAATTCAAAATTCACAGGGTAGTTTATCGAGCACTTACTGGCAGTGGGTAATCGGCTGGTCGTTGGTGTCGTCGGCTCATCTTGAATCGATGTTTCCTCACGGGGACCACCATTTTCTCTACAGAGCTCTCTAATTTGCTATAGCTGAATGTCAAAATGAATAGTGAAATGGTCATTTTGGAGACTTATATGGGTCTTTTAAGACAATTAGGGTTTCCAAAACTCCTCTCGGACAACTATAAGATCATTTGTGTTCTATTTTTTTTTTCTTAATCGGGAACCAAATCGAAGGTGCCTACGACATTTTTCAACAGCACAGTGTCATTTTTGTTACAGTTTCAAAAATTGTGATTTTTCTTCATTTGTTCCCAACGTTGGTAAATACTGCACATTTTATCATACATCTTGGTCTACACATCATTTTATCATCATTATCACTCATATTTTCATGTAATTAACTTGATAATCGTGTGTTTATTTTTCAAACACACCGTCTTCTACTCCACTCTCTCTGACCTTATAACTTCCTGCAAGTGTTCTATTCTATTCAACTGATGGATTTTATTTCTTTTTCTTTGATTTCATTCCCGAGGGGGCATGATCACACTATCATCAATTAAATTTTTGCTCGAAATTGCATTAACAATGACTTCATTATCAAATAAACTAGGGGCATAACAGTTTCCTTGACTAAGTCGGATCTGTTGGATAGAAAGATTTGGTTCTCATGAGCTGGATATCTTATGTTTCCTTATTTTAGAAGATTTCTAAAGCTCCTAGCAGCTTCATACTGGCTTTTGGATGATGACCAAGTTCAGAATCAGTATTATCAATTTTCAGACGACAACCAAGTTCAAAATTGATATTTTAAAAATCTTTTGTTGATCTTTAGACAACAACCAAGTTCAAAATAAATTTTATCAGTTTCATTCAGTCAAGTGCGAGAATGATCTCATCAACATTTCATTCGACAACCAAGAATGGAATTCTCAATCTTTCTGAAGTCAAAATCAAAAACTTTCTTTGAATCAATGCACTGCTCGCACATCAATTCAAAGAGGGGCAAATGTAACCACCTTAATTTGGTCTGTTCCAACTATGGACCCTATTTTCCCTAAGTGTGATCATACCCTCGATCATGTCCAAATGACCCTGTTACTGCTTGGCATAATTCTTCAAATCTATTTAATGTCCTAGGTGATTTTTATCACTGATTTATATTAACTATTATAGCCATGCAATTCAAATCAATTTTGACTAATTAAATCAAACCAAAATCAAACATGGGTATAATATTTAATTATAAAGGAATTAAATAAATCCCTAAATCAAATACCCACTTGCAAAATAACCCTTTCCCCTAGCCTATTTAATTTAATTAAAATGGCTATAGTCCCCTAATTATTAAAAAGCTATTTCATTGTTTAAATAATTAATTCCTATATTTCTAAATGAATTAAATAAGTTTATTTCATTTATTAATATTCCCTCAAACCCCAACCTAACCCTTCTCAACCACTTCTACCCTGGGTTCTAACCCT
>MU227760.1:1728599-1749268 GCA_018584345.1 Thuja plicata
CACCTCCTAATGTTGTCACATTCCATTAAGGAATACTTAACAACTCAACCCACTTGAGAAAGTCCACTTTCTCAAGCTGGACTTTCTTAAAGTCCATTTTCTCAAGCCACTCTCTTACATCCTCCCTCACCTCTTTAAGGCTTTCATTAATGCCTTATTAATGAAGATGCTTTAAGCCTATGTCTCTCCCATGCCTTATTAATTCCTTGGGCATTAATGGCTCTTACATATTCATTTACGAGTCTCCTAATTCATAAATGAACCATGTCCCCCCTCTATCTCTCTCATTCTTCTATAAATAGAAGCCTATTTTGAGAACAAATAAGCCTTCACATTAGATCTAAAATACATTGTTATGCTGTTAGATTCATCCTAGATTCACATTCCACTCATTATCTCATGCTAGTTCATTGTTTTATTTTCATCTTTTAAAACTAGATTACATGCTTTTTCATCTTTTTAGTTTAAATTTGAATTAAATCCTTCATGTTAGAATAGTATTGGTCACTGATTTATAGCATATTCTGAGGGCTAGTATGTTATGAATTACACTCTTTCTAGTTAGAAGGCAATAGGTAAGTTTTAGTGGGTTTTACATGCTTTTCTAACCCTTTTGGACTAATATAATGACCTATTGAGTGTTTGTGTTGTTTTCAATAGGTACCCGAATACACACGCACAGTTCTGTAGGCCCAAAGTGGAAGATTTAATTATAAATTCCAGTCTATGCCAGACTTACTCACATTTCTGTGTAGGATTTTGAGAATGTTCTTGTTAGATGCCTCAACCTGTCCATTACCTTGAGGATAATAGATGGAGGAACAATGTTGAGTAATGTGAAACTGTGTGCAAAGGTCTTCAATGTCTTGGTTTTTAAATTGGCCCCCATTATCAGTTATAATTGAAGAGGGTATCCCATATCTACAAATAATGTAGTTCAAGATGAACATAGCCACTTGTTTGCCAGTGGATTTGATTAGCAGCATAGCTTCAACCCACTTCATGAAATACTCAGTGGTCGTAATGATGTATTTGTGTCCACTTGAAGAATTAGGATATATTTTTCCAACCAAATCAAAGGCCCATTTCTAAAATGGCCAATGTGTTATGAATGATATGACTTCTCTGGCGGGAGCATGGATGAGATTTCTATGTTTTTGGCATTTATGACATGTCTTTGAAAATTTAATAGCATCTTTTTCCATTGTGGGTCAGTAATAGCCTACTCTTAGCAATTTCTTAGCTAGTGAAAAGCCATTTGATTGTGATCCACATACACCTTCGTGGACTTCTTTTAACATGTGATCTGACTCTTCATCTTCTAAATGCCTAAGAAGTGTACCATCGAGACCTTGTCTATGTAATTTATTAGTAATAAGGACATAATGTGATGCTGTCCTAACCAAGGCTCTTTTCTCATTTCTGGATAGGTCATTGGGTATAGTTTGGTCAGTTAGGTAAGCAATGATTTTAGCATACCGAGATTGGTCTTGGGTGGTCAAAGCACAAATTACTTGGTATTCAGGGGTATCAAATGCTGGGTAGGATAGTTCTTCCACCAAGAAGTCATAGCGGAATTGATGTTCCTCTAACTGTAACATGGATGCCAATGTAGCCATAGCATCTGTAGCCTTATTCCTTGTTCTTGGTATTTTCTAGAATGTGACAAAGACAAAGTGTTTCTTTAGGTCATCAACTAGTTGCTTTTAGGGCATCAACTTCTCATCTTTAGTTTGATAGTCTCCATTGACTTGATTAATAATGAGTTGGGAGTCACCATACACATGTAACTCTACAATCTTCCACTCCATAGCAAGCTTAAGATCATTTACCAATGCTTGATATTCATAAATGTTATTTGTGAATGGAAACATTAATTTGTAGGACTTGGGTATTTTTTAGCCTTGAGGAGTTATGAAAAGAATCCTTTTTCCAGAGCCTTGTTGCGTAAAAGAACCATTAAAGTACATTTTCCAGGGATACTAAGCTAGATGCCTGATTGTCTCGTCAGTTAACTCAATTCTCAAAGGTTCATCATCTTGGAGTGGTGAATCAGCTAATTGATCAACGAGGACTTGTACTTTAATAGCCCTCCTATCCACATACTCAATTTCAAGTTCGCAAAGAATTAGGACCGACTTTTCTAGTCATTCTGTTAATGTTGTCTTGGTTAAGAGGTATTTCAAAGGATCTAGCTTTGCAATGAGCTTTACTGTATGTGATAGCATATAATGTCTTAATATTTGTGATGCAAAGACAACTACTAAGCAAGCTTTCTCAATTATTTTGTAATTGAGTTCATAAGATACTAGTGTTCTACTGATATAGTAGATTGCTCTTTCCTTTTTAGTTTCATCCTCTTGTGCTAGCAATACTCCCAGGGATGTAGCTGTAGCTAAAATATATAGGAGTAATGGCTTTCCATGAATGGGTTCCATAAGAATAGGAGGATTAGCTAGGTACTCTTTTAATTCTTTGAAGTTAGTTTCACAATGTTCATCCCATTTGAAGATGACACCTTTATGTAGCAATTTAGTAAAGGGTTGCGCTCTGTTTGCAAGTTGTGACATAAACCTCCGGATTGACTGGAGTCTCCATTGTAATGTCCTCTTTTGACTAATATTGCATGGAGGAGTAATTTCTAGTATAGCTTTAGCTTTTCCAGGGTCAACCTCAATTTATTTTTTTGATACAATAAACACTAGCAACTTCCCTGATTGAACCCCAAAGGCACATTTCTTTGGATTGAGCCTAAGTTGAAATTTCTCCATGCAATCCAATATCTTCCACAAGTCTACAATATGAGTAGTCATTTCTTTTGATTTAGCTAAGGTATCATCCACATAATCCTCCATGTTTTTATGCATCATATCATAGAATATAGTAGGCATAGCTCTTTTGTATGTAGCACCTGCATTCTTTAAACCAAACAACATAAAGTTTCAGCAAAAGGTCCCCCATGCGCATGTAAATGTGGTTTTCTCTTGATCCTCGGAGCAATTTTAATCTAGTTAGAGCCTGAGAAACCATCCATTAATGAGTACATTTTTTAGCCTTCTATTAGATCTATGATCATATCAATGTTGGGTAGTGGAAAATCATCTTTACGACATGCTTTGTTTAACTCTCTAAAGTCTATACAGACCCTGATAGGTTTATCTATTTTAGATACTGGTACCACATTAGAAATCTATCCTACGTAAGTGATGACTCTTATGAATCCATCTTTCAATAACTTTTCTAGCTCCACTTTTACCAGTAATGCAACATGAGGATGCATTTTTCTTAGTTTTTGTTTCACAGGTTTGATGCCACGAGCTATAGATAAATGGTGCATTATTAATTTAGGATCTAGTCTAGGCATATCTGTGTAAGACCATGCAAATTTGATCTTTTTCTCTTTCAGGAACCCAGTGAATTGCATCTTCTCTTCTTCTGATAAAGATTGTGCTAGGTGAACAATTTGAGGAACTTCAGTCATTCCCAAGTTATCTGGTTGTGTTGGTTCTATCAAAACTAAAAATCTTTATTGAAAGTACTCAGGGAGGATATCAAGAATCTCATCTTTTGGTTCCTCTGAGAGGTTCTCACCATCAGATACATCTTTTTTTTTTACTATTTTAGAATTTGATACTGCCACAACGTGGTTTTCACCATCAGCTCTTGTTTTCTATTTATTTTTCAATTTGTGACTGAGAAAATTGATATCCTCTTGTGACATGTCCATGCTCCTTGCATTGGAGGAAGAAGGATAAGGTTCAAAATCATTTAGGTAGCAATCCAAAGTATAGTCATTAGGGAAGTTCATGATAGGATTAGGATCTGAATTTGTCCAATCAATAAAGTCATGGTTCATTAAAGAAAATAATTCATATTTTGAGAAGGACAACATGGTGTCAGCATCAAAACTATCAATTCACAAGATATGTTCTGTTAGATCTACTTCTACGATGTTTAGATCAATAAGAGTTAGATTGTCATTATTGAAGTCGATATTAGTTATATGTGGATAGAACTCTAGTGACTCATCAATTGAGTATTCTTCTTCTTCTCTTTGTAGAAGGAGGCTCCTAGCTTGTAGCCTCTGAATTTCTTCTAGACCTAGGAGAATACCAATTTCTTCATTAATGATTCAGGGAAGGAATAACTCCTCTTCTTCAGGAACATCAACAATGTTAGGAGTAGTGTTAGCATGCTCTCTGTGTGCTAATGGAGCTAAAAACATGTGAATCACATCTATTTTAATGTCCTCTTTGGCAATAGATAGATCATCCCACTCATAGTCATGGGAGTCTGTTATTTCATCATCAGACCTGTTTAAGAATTCAATAATAGTTACCTGATGTACTCTATTAGCCACCTGTAGATCAAAAGTGTGGTAAATATAGGACATGTGTGATTGTGACTAACTTCCCCCAATTAGGATGTGAATCCTGTTGTCAGGATGTGTCTTCAGTAGATGTTTCTATTAATGGTACTATTGGAGTGTCTTCTATTATTTCCTCAATCTCTTGAATAGTATCTTGTGTTAATAAAGGAACATGGGTGTCTTGTGGTGTCTCAAAGATAGGTACATATCTTTCTCCTTGATATTGCAGATATTTTTTACTAGAATGCAATAATCTTTCATAGGTCCATTGTTCTAGCTTTGTTTCCTCTTCTTCATCACTTCCTTTGTCAAAGATCGGACTATCTCTTGAAGTAGGGTTTTTAGGTATATTATTGAAACCTAGTCCTATTTTATCTTTGGTATTTCTAAATTCCATGGGTATAGGTTCAATAAGTCCCTTTCCACTGTCTCCTAAAGTTCCTTTTCCTTTATATCCCATTTGTTTGAGGAGATCGTATCCTTTACCATACTTTTTTGGGGATATTTCTACATGTTTGACCTCACTTTCTTTTGGTTCTCCCTTGTAAAGCCAAGCAAAGACTACCTGTTCTTCTTTTTCATCCTCGTGCAAGGTAGATGCTTTAACCATACCAGTTGCTTTGTGGATTTTTGGCTCTTTAGATGTATCAAGTGTGAAAGATGAGGAAGGTTTTCCATAAGATCTTGGGGATACGGGAATTTCTGTCAATGATGGGGTCATGTCCAGCATGTTTTCTCCCCTACTAGTTTCTTCAAGTTTTAAGATCTTCCCAAAGCTTTTCATAACCATGTCTTTTGTAGTTTTAAGTACAGTCTCTTTTGGAACTTCCTTGTTATGAAGGACCATACTACCTACTTTAACATTGTTGCAAGTATAACTGGCATCTGCTGTAATTGTTAGCTCCACCCCATTATGTGGGAATTTTATACACTGGTGGAAAGTAGATGGTACTACTTGCATTTCATGGATCCAAGGTCTCCCTAATAGTATGTTGTAAGCCAAGGGTAAATCTAGAACTTGACATATTACATTTCTTTCAACTGGTCCTATTATGATTGGTAGAACAATGAGACCTTTAGAATATCTTTCTTCTTCATCATAAGCTTTGATAGTGATCTTACTTCTTGAATCGATGGTTTGTTCTGAGAGACCCAACTTCCTTATTAGATTGAGAGTACAAATGTTCAACCCTGCGCCTCCATCTATAAATACACATCTAACACAGGATTTGTGAATTAAAGCTTCAATATGAAGAGGTCGATTATGTGGATGTGTTAATGATTTATCATCTTCTTCTTAAAATGAGAGGTAATGTGGTGCTGAGATATTATTAACCATATCTTTTAATTTGTCTACATCAATGTCCTTTGGTACATTTGGTGAATGTAGGGCTTGTTCAAGAATTTCCCTATGCACTGAGGAGATTTTAAGTAACTCAAAAAAACAAATTTGAGTAGAGGTTCTCTGTAATTGATCCACCAAGTTATAGTTTGTTGTGGGAATGGTAACCATTTGTCTTGCTGCCGCAAGTTTGGAAATAGTGACAATAGGTATGTTTGAAGTTGCTACTAGTTTTGATGAGGAATTAGGTCCTTTGATTGTGACTTGCGCTTGACTTCAGGTTACTACATTTGATTAGGAAGATGTGTCTTTAACAGCTTTGATAGTGACCACATGAATTGATTCAGTTTTGATGTCTAGCATGTTGATCACATTATCATTATTGGAGTAGGTGTAATTTACTTCATTTCCTTTTCCTTTAGATGCTTCCCCTTTCTCATAATTAGGGAATGGTTTGTTAAATGTCATATGGTCTTCATTAGTGGTGTGTCCTTCCACCTTGATCTTGCCTCCTTCAATAAGGTCTTGTATAACATGTTTGAGTATAAGACAATTATTATTCTTATGTCCCTTGTTTTTTGTGAAAGACACAAGAAGAATTGTCATCCCACCATCTTGGTTTGACTTCTAGTTCCCATGGTTATGAATCTAGGATTGTAATAACTTTGTTGTCCAAGAGTGTCTTTAAAATAGTCTCAAGAGGTTCTCCCAAAGGAGTGAATGTTTTTTAAGGCTTGGAAGTCCATGGTTGACCCTTGGTGTTCTCATTGTTTGTTTTAGGTATTGTGGTTGTTACCTGGCATCTTTACTTGCTTGCATGCTATTCGCTAGATTGAACACTACTCGTTTATGGTTAGCATTAGATGCATCTACTAATCCACTATTAACAACATTCTTGTTTTGTTTCCACCACTTAGGTTTGTTGTTGGAGTTGGTAGATTTTCTTTCACTTTGGAGAGTGATTTCTCCTTTCTTAACAATTACCTCTTCAATACAGATGGCATTTTTTATCATCCTATCAAAGTTGGCTGAATCCTGCATTTGTAATGCATAGTTTAATTCAGGTATCAAGTTATTAAGAAATATTTCCATCTATTCTAATTCAAGAATGGCTCTTGAATACGTTGCAAAGATTTTCCTCCACCTTTGTATAAAGTGTTTAAAGGACTCACTGGTTCTTTGTTTTGTGTTACACAGGTCCATCATGGTTGCATTGTGTTGTATATTGTAGGAATAATGTTGGATAAACCATTGATTCAATTGCTCAAAATTTTTTACCTTAGGTGTGAGCTTGGAGAACCACTCCATAGAATTTCTTCCAAGGCTTCCTGGAAATAGCCTCATTAGATATGTAGGTTCATGCATGTACTCTATGCTTAGAGCACAAAACTCTCTTACATGATCATGGGGACCAGTCTCTCCTCTATACTTGTTGTATTTTGGCCTTGCCATGTTGGGATGAAATGGAACCATATTAATACTTTTGTCAAAAGGAAATGGACAAATGGAGTCCAAAGAGTATTTTGTCTTGGGTTTAGCCTTCTCCTGTTTGAGAGTGGCAAGTTGAGTTTGCATCAAATTTAGTTGTTTGGCAAGAATAGAAATAAGAGTTGATACCTCCTTTTCCTTTAGTTGTTCAACATCATAAGCTTTAGGTAATTTTACTCAAATGGATGCTAGATGGAGAAATTATTTCTCTTTATCTTCACCAATTATATTTTCCAATGTTCGTTGGAATTTCCTACTTTGTTTGAGTCTATTGTACTCTTCTTCGGGAATATCTCCATCACTTTCTAAATCAAACAAAGGGTTTTCAATGTGTGGTTCTTATTCACCACTGCTAGCATTGTGTCGATCTTGTTGGTCTTGCTCATGGTTGTATGCTTCAAAGGCATTAGCCCATTCATTCCTAGTAGCATCCATTTCTGGTACAGGTGAGTTTGCGTCAAATAGAGGATTGCGAGATGTCTCTCCTTTTTGAAAATGTAGCAATTTAGGAGGCACTTTTGATTCATCAGCAAAATACTTGTTTCATCTTGTGTTAGCCATGAAGTTGTATCTCAACTATGTTCAAGGTTTCCCAATAGTGCCAAGTGAGATCTCAAATCATTCAAGTGAGTGTGTCTAGGTAAAAGTGTTGTTTGTGTTTTGGTGGAAGTAAATGATTCCAGTGTCAAAGGGTTAGAATGCCCTGATAGTGAGCTGGGAATCAAGTTGTTTTTAGAGTGAATAGACCACACGTCTTGAGACAGATTGTAAGAGATTGAAATGACACGCAAGGTAGACCTAAATTTTTTTTAAAAATAAAAAAAGAGAGACCATAAAAATAAATAGGGTTAGACTACTGAGCCAAAAGGGTATCCAAATAAACTAATTTTCTCTGAGAGGAAACTATCCAAGTGCTCACTGTCCTAGATGCGACACTTTGTATGCGAGCTTTTGCAAAACCAGATGTGAGCCTAAGTATCCTAGATGAAACCTTTCTCCCTAAAAGTGATGTAGGATTGACCAGACGTGAGCTTGCACACTGCATGCGAGCTTGCACAACCAGATGAGAGCCAGGATAGACCAAAAATGACTATTTGTTATTCTGTCAATTTGGTGTTTGATTTGTTTGGAAGTTCGTGCAAATTTGTCTGATAGTAGGTTGTTTTTGCATCTTTCCAGTGATGTAAAATATGTTATGTAGCCAAAGGATTGAATTTTTTTGCTTGTTTGAATTATTTATCTTTTTAGTGAACTTTCAAACACATAAGGAATTCTTGCATTGTTAGGGGTGAACAGACACATCCTTATGCCCTATTTTCTAAGTAGAGGATGAAAATCCTTGCTTGTAGACTTAGGTACACACTCAAATGCTAATCAGAATATGGATATCACCAAGCACATAATGGCTCTTGTTATGATACCATATTATCCCACTCCAAATGCAAGTGAGGGAATGATATGATGAGTATCGTGGGGCAATTACTTTTTGCCTTGCACAGGGATTATCACCCTTTTGGGGATGAATCAAGTAGTTTGACTATAAAGTTTTTTGTTTATGATGGGGTAATCCATTTGAAACAGTCTCCCATAGAATTGCAGAAGGAAAAATTGAGGTGTATAGCCCTATGAGTACTCAAATATGTGGTCTCCCAAGCAAGATTCAAGCGGCTCCGCTCTACACATACCCAAGCATGTTCAAGGACTGATGTCAAAATTCTAAGAACAAAACTGATTCTGTCTTTCGAGTCTTTGGCCTACAAGGAAGCAATTATTTATAGTGAGTTGGAAGGGTTGGTACAAAACCTGTCCTCACTTGGGTCATTCCTGGGAGATTTTTTCCTCAATCGGCATGCCGTCTAATGTTTAATAAACATATAAAGGATTGGTGAGCTTAGGATTTCAAGATTTCTGATTCTTCAAAAGAAGAAGAGCATACTCTCCTAGTCCATGTCATTTTCTCCCAAAGTACTCCAATCAATGTTCATTCCCTCAAGCAATTTGAGCTTGATTTAGATATTCCTAAATTATGAAAATATAGTGCTTGAAAGGAAAGTTTGTTTTGTTCAATTTCTACAAAATTAGGTGATTTGCTTGTTCAATTACTATCTCCGAAATTTAGATAATGGATGTTCAATTATCCCACAAAATTTAATGACCTGTATTGTTCAATTACTTGCCAAAGGAAACTTATACAATGTAACTTGTTCAATTGGTCCCACAAAATTTTAATGATTTGTTATTGTTCAATTACTTTCCCAAAGATGAATTAAATAATGTAATGTTTGCTTGTTCATTTATTCCAAATCCCTCTCAAGTCTTAAATCAAATTTTGAGTTTTTGATTTTCCTTTGAAGGGAAAAGAGCATAATCCCCTGGTTGATTCATTAAGTGATTAGAAAATGTCTTTAGTTTTGAAAGCATAAAGAAATAGAAGTAAAGATGCGAGGATTGGCCACCTGCAAACCACAAGTTAATGATTCCTTTCTAGCTTCTTTTAGAAAAAGAGTCCCTGACAGTGATCTGAAAACAAGAGTTATGATGTATAAACATCAAAGATACAAAACATCATAGATTAGTGGTTAGACTTCCCAAACTACAAGTTCAAAAACTAGATGCGATCCTAGATTTCCTGAATACTACCTTGTTTCCCAGATGCAACCGAATACCCCCAAAATGATGAAATGCATACCAGATGTGAGCCTTTGATTAGAAGCAATGTAGGATTTACGGGATGCGATCCTAGATTTTGTGATGTGATCACGTATCCTAGATACGAGCCTTGGTGAGAAAAAAAGAGTCTGTTTCAAAAACCTGAGAGGACAAATTAGTAGAAAATAAATGGAAAATGTGGTAAAATGTGAGATTTTGCCCCACGGTGGGCACCAGAAATGTGTGTGTTATTTTGTGGTTCCTGTAGCTACAACACAACACTTCAATAAGTCATTGCATTAGTGAAAAACCATGGTTAGAAAGCATATCAATCACCAAAATCGACCTATTGCTTCCTATCTAGGAGGAGTATGAAAAATGTGATAATAGCCCTTAGATTATGCATTTATCAGTGACATGTACAATCCTAGAATGAAAGATTCAAATGGAACTATTCTACATACTCAAGGAATATGCATTCTAAGCTTTAAAAATGAATATTATAACAATGCATAACATAAAAGCTACAATGTAATGTAAATTCCTTATAATATGAACAACATAACAATGCTTTCAACAATCCAAAATTTAGGGCCTATTGAACTTAAAACTCATTCTATTTATAGAAGAAATTAGGAGTGAGAGGAGAGAGGAAGCCATTAGTGGAGGTGTAAGAAGCATTAATGGAGGATGTAAGAAGCATTAATGAGGATATCATTAATGAGGTATGGTGGAGGAATAAGCATTTAATGATGCATTTTTGAGAGAATTAAAGAGGCATGGTGAGGGTGTAAGTCCAAGCTTGAGAAAGTGGACTTTGAGGGAAGGGGAGCTTGAGAATGTGGAATTTTTGAAATGAGTTGAATTCCTAATCACAAAATTAAGAATGTGACATCATTAGGAAGTGGGTTATGATAGGATTAATATTAGAAGTAGGCTTAGCATGGGTGAAGGGGTTGGGATTAGTTTGAACACAGGGTTAAGGTGGTTGAGGTAGGTTAGGTTAGGGGTTAAAGGGAATACTAATGAAATGAATTATATTTAATATATTCATTCAATAATAGGGAAATTAATTATTTAAGCTTTTGATTGCTTTTGATAATTAATTAGGACTATAGCCAATTAATTAGATTAATTAGGCTAGGGGATTGGATTTTTGCAAGTGATTAGGTGTAAGTAGCATTTAATTTAATTCATTTTTAATTAATTAACTTAGCCATGTTTTTAATTTGAATTTCTTTGAATTTAATTGATTTGATTTGATTGAATAAGGTAATTAATGTAAATTAGTGATTAAATCACTTAGGAAATTAAATTTGATTTAAATGAATTATGGCAGTAATTTGAAGATTTGTTTTGACATAATTGGGGGTATGATCACACTTAGGGAAAATAGGGTCTATAGTCAAAGTAGACCAAATTAGGGTGGTTACACTTGCTATCAAAAGTACTTGATTTGTTTAACGTGGGTTAAGCCATTTAGAAAATTACTTTCAATAAAACGTTATAAATGACTCTTGATAGAAACTAATGTCAGCCAATTTAGTACCATTTCTGGTTAGTAACGATTAAATATAAATAAATATATGTTTTCCTCATTTAATTAATTTGAAAGCTAGAAAATATTTCGCATTTTAGAGAAGGAAGACTTGAAATTGTATTTTATCAAATTTTAGTGGAATAATTTTGGAAAGTGATGGGAAATAAAAAGAGAATGCTAAATAAGAGCACATGAAATTATTCAGAAGAGACTGAACAAAAGCTACGTGGAGAAGCATAGAAAATATATTATCATAGAAAACCATATCTCTCTCTCTCTCTCTCTCTCTCTCTCTCACTCTCACTCTCTCGTTAGGACTTTTCTTAATTTTAAACATGTAAACATGATATTGCAATACCTAATTAGGCCTAATTTGATAAAGAATACCTAATTAGACTTAATAGGACTAATTAGACCTATGAAGACCTAAATAAGACTAATTAAACCCAATAAGACTAAGAAGACATAATTATATACCTAATTAGACCCCTTAAGACATAATTATATACCCAAATTAGGACCTAAGGCCTAATTAGACTAATTAACCCCTAATAAGACCTAATAAGACCTAATTATACCAATTAATTTACCTAATACATGTGAGTAATATGACCTAATATGAGTAATAGGAACTAATATTGAATAGAAATTGTACCTAAATAGGGGCTTAATTATGAACATGTATTAGGACGTAATTAGACCCAATTAGACCTATTAGGACCCAATTAGATGTAATTAGACCTATTAGGACCTATGATAGGTTATATGACCCCTTTAGACCTCATTAGACCCACTATGAGTAATATGACCCCTTAAGACCTATTAGCACTTAATTATACCCAGTTAGACCTATTAGGACCTAATTATACCCAATTATGCCTATTATCACCTAATTAGACCCACTTAGACCTATTAGAACATGTGATCTAGGTTATATGACCGCTTAAGACCCCATTAGACCCACTATGAGTAATATGACCCTGTAAGACCTATTAGTGCCTAATTAGACCCAATTAAACATATTAGGACCTAATTAGACCAAATTAGACCTAGTTAGACCTATTAGGACCTAATTATATCTAATTGGGCCTTCTAGGACCTAATTAGACCTAATTATACCTATTAGGACCTATGATATGTTATATGACCCCTTAAGACCCCATCAGACCCACTATGATTAATATGACCCCTTAAAACCTATTAGCACCTAATTTGACCCAATTAGACCCCTTAGGAACTAATTAGACCTATTAGGGCCTAATTAGACCTAAGTATACCTATTAGGACCTATGATAGATTGTATGACCCCTTAAGAACCCATTAGACCCATAAGACCTATGAGGACCTAATTAGATGTAATTAGACCTATGATAGACCTTATATGACCCATTAAGACCTTATTAGAGTAACTATGAGTAATATGACCCCTTAAGACCTATTAGTACCTAATTATACCTATTAGGACCTATGATAGGTTATATGACCCCTTAAGACCCCATTAGACCCATAGGACCTATTAGGACCTAACTAGACCTAATTAGATGTAATTAGACCTATTAGGACCTATGATAGGTTATATGACCCCTTAAGACCTCATTAGACCCACTATGAGTAATATTACCCGTTAAGACCTATTAGCGCCTAATTATACCTAGTTAGACCTATTAGGACCCATTTATAGCAAATTAGACCTATTAGCACCTAATTAGACCCAATTAGATCTATTAGGACCTATGATCTAGGTTATATGACCCCTTAAGTCCCCATTAGACCCAAATAGACCCCTCAAGGCCGAATTAGATCTAATTAGACCTATTAGGACCTAATTAAACATAATTATATCGATTAGGACTTTTGATAGGTTATATGACCCCTTAAGAACCCAATTAGACCCAATTAGACCCCTTGGGACCTAATTAGATCTAATTAGATTTATTAGGACATAATTAGACCACTTAGGACCTAATTAGACCCACTATTAGTAATATGACCCCTTAAGACCTATTGACATCTAATTAGACCCAATTAGACACCTTAGGACCTAATTAGACCTGATTAGACCTATTAGGACCTAATTATACCCAATTAAGCCTATTATGACCTAATTAGACCTATTAGGATGTATGATAGGTTATATGACCTATTGGGACTTATCTTATGATTAATAGGACTCTATAGATAAGAAATTTCATTCAGACTTTTATTTAATAAATTTATTTTCGTATGTAGGAAATGTTAAAGAAGTACAACCTTTTGAAGTTGGAGAAGGGTCACCGCAAGCTTGACAAGCACAAACTTTAGAATTTGGAGAAGGATCATCTCAAGCTCGACAAACACAACCTTCAGAAGTTGGAGAAGGGTCATCGCAATCTCAACAAACACAAGCTTCAGAATCTCAAACATGTACACATCTCTCTCTCTCTCTCTCTCTGACTATATCAATTTATTCTCTTTGTGGTGAATATGCATTTTGGGTCTTTCCCCTTAAGACTATTGTTTTGTGTACATAGCCTTTGATGAAAAATATGTTGGACAAGGTACATCCCCAGTTGAAGTAATGTAATTTCGAGAAGGGTCATCCCAAGGTCAAATAAGTATATGTCCCTCTCATTAGTTTATCAATTATTCCCTTTGAAATGAGCCTCTTTTAACTTATTTCATCAAGGTCCCCTTAAGATGATCTCTCAAGAGATTTTTTTTAATTTTGTTTGTAGATAAAGTAGAAGCAACATATGAGAATGTTAGTCTATCCCAACAATTGAAAAGAAAATTTAATCGTAAAAGCATAGATCATTTAATTGAAATGGATGTGAAAAAATTGAGAGATTATTCTAAACAACCCATAAATACTATGAAGATGAAATTGAATAAAAAGTCTAAGAAAATAATTTCACAATTTGAGAATCTTGATACAGTTGAAAAAACCCAACTATTATCAATTACACTTCTTAAAGATGAGCTAAAAGAGCCATTAAAATTGTTGGGTGTAGATGCAAGTTTGAAAAAGACAAAATTGAATCTTCTAACGTACAAAATAATATTGTTGAAATTGTTAAGGAAGGCTTTCATTCCATTGGGAAACAAACTAGATCTATAGATAAGTCCATTTCAAGAAGAGTGATTCTGACATCTATTTTAAATAAAAACAGGTCCCAAAAAGACAAATTTATTCACTTTCATCTCATATCGGGTACAGTTGGAAGACAATTACACATTAGTTGAAAAGGAGAATCAATTTGGATGATACTACATTGGAAAGTAATTGGGAACCAATGTGTAGAGCTCCCAACTCTGATAGGATAAAGGAAACAGTTAGGAACTTGGTTATGACATTTTTGATTGATCATACTCGTCCTTCACCAAATACAAGAGATGTTATCAAGAAGAGGACTGGACCTAAGGAATATTTTCAGCACACAAAACACTGGTTGGACACTACACAATGCGAATTGTATCTCTCATTTTTTTATTCAAATCCCAACATTAAGATTGGAAAAACTATGTTTGAAAGATTAAAGCCATATTTTGTAAAGATAAATAAATATTTTGAAATTTTTTTTTGTCGATATCATATTGAGTTTGATCTTTGCTATCAAGGGTTTAGAAATATGATCAAAGAAATTGGTAGTTCTCAAAATGCTTTTCCTAAACGTCCAAGCCAAATCATAGCATCAATTTTATGTAACAAATCAATTGATCATGAAATACCTAAAATAGATTGCACAAGAGGAAATTGTCAAACATGTGGGGATTTGGCTAAATTTCCTTTGATACTTGAAGATATTGACATGACGAGGATGGTAAAATGTAAGAGTTACATGTACATAAAGTCTAAAACATAAGTAGGGAAAGAATCAACAATTCAAGAATAGGTAGAGTAGGAAATACCCATTGCAACATTTATGGAGAATTTTCATAAATTGATTCAGATATATATACATCATATTTTTTTTCCTAAATGGAAAGCATAACAGTTCCAAATAGTAAGAGAAACTTTTTGAGTTGGAACGATTTTATCAGTTCTTGACGTTGCAGAGAATTACTCTTTTGTTTCTCAAAAAAAACTTCAAGCAAAATATTCCTATACAAATTAGGTCACTATCATGGTACACGTGTCTTATAAACATGCACAATTAGGTTTGGATGGTGTTTAAAGTACATATCAAGCATGGGTCATAAATAAAGAATACCACTTTTACATTAGTGATGATAAAGAGCATGGCATATATTTTGTCAAGCATTGCTTTAAGACATTTTTTGGATATTTAGAAAATAGAGGCATCAAAATTGAAAATCATTTCGTTTGTTCAAATGGATGTGCAACACAATTTAAATCAGAAAGGCCATTTTATGCAACATAGAGATGAAGTAAATTAAGTTCATGAAACATAGAGATCAAGTACTGTAAACATGAAACATGTGTCAATCATGTCAAACATGGATCAAAAGTTTACAAATAAAATAATATCAAAGTACAATGTATGTAAATCCTCTAGAGTCTAGAGAGGAAATATAACATCAAATACACATGTAATATGTCTAGATCAAATATGAAAGTGCCTAGGAGTCATCATGACGACTCCTCACTAAGAGGTCCCCAGAGTGACTATCATGTTGTGAAGGATTAAAGATCCTGATAGAGACATGTTATAAGGTGTATAAATTAAATACATGTACATGTACATGATTAGTCCTCAAATAAGGAGTAACAAGAGGCATCTCCTGCTAGAGGAAAAATATTACATATATGGATATATATCATGTATTGAAATCAAAAATTAAAAAAGAAGTAAATTTACATGCCATAAAATATAGGAAATTTAAATTAAATTGTAACATTAAAAATAAGATTTATACCTATTTAGATGGTGGTGCCTAATAGTACTCAAAATCCCTAGCCTCGATCCTATCAACCAATATATCAATATTTTGTTGTGCTTGTTCCAAGCTCAACATTTGCATTTGCAACATGACTTGTCGGAACATCACCCTCTAATGATGAAAGCAACAAGCTAACCAAATGAGATGGCATGGACGTCATATTGTAATGCCCCACCAGGGAACCCAGGAGAACTAACCTAAACATGACACTAAGTTAATAGGATAATTTTTTTCTTAAACGTTTACAAAAAATAATAATAACAATGCAGAAGCAATGCAATGAAGTACATGACATACACATAAGTACAAATCATACATAGATAACAATTCTTGAGGGTTCCTTGATGTAGAATTACTTAAATAAAATAATCTACGAAATACAACAAGAAAGACTAACATAAAGGATACATCATCTGGATTTAATAACAAACATCTCATATAATAAGATCACATATACATTTGATACCCAAGGTATACAACTTAATCAACATCCACTGCACAAGTCATAGGGTATGCAATAATACAAAAAAATACAATACAATACATCCTCCAAAGGATGATAACCAATATCCACATATGGTACATGTATACAACTAATGAAACTGAACAATTCTCCATAAGAATAAGAAGAATGAACTGCAACAAGGATCATCCAAGCATGAAGAAGAATCGTCAGAATCTCAATGGTAATAAGAATCACTACCACCCGGCCGTGTGGAACCCAAGGTCCACTCCCACCATGCTGAGGAGATAATAACAGCCCCACTCACACGGGTATACAACATGAAGGCAACCATCAAAGATATACAAGACCTCATACATACATGCATTGGAAGATCCTAGAAGCTTTCTAAACCACAATAAGGAACTCTAAACAAAACTAGAGGTAACCAACACGTGTAGGATAACATAAGTTGTATATAGGGAAGTGTCAACACATAATTCTACCCTTGAGTTACCCTAGTAGTCCCTCTTGGATCCCGGCCCCCAAGTGACTCTATGTAGCTGAGTAATCCTTTCATGAAGACAAGGATCCTAACTCTCCCATCCTAGCATGTAATAAACCCAAGGCATGGGTAGAGATTCAATTATCTTATTAGTTCATTTTAAAACCCCTTAATGTTTTATATTTTCACTTATTAAGTAACTTGCAAATGAGATACCCTAGTAGCCACTTAGAGCCCTGGACCCATTGCAAGCCACTTCTCCTCCATACACTTAGTTAACCTACCTAGGCTCATAACCAAAAACATGAAGGTAATACATAGCTCTCAAATCACATCCTACCCTTACAGGAGCACATTGGTTCTCCAGTAACCATAACAATTGACAGTACCCTCATAAGATCATAAAGTACAACTTAAACGAATAAGGTTGGGTATAAGGTCTCAAGACCATGACAACATTACAGAAACCTGTACTGACATCCACATACGATACCATGAAGAAACTAAAACCCCAAAACCTTTGGTTTTACATCCTGAAGGTCATCTATCCCCAACAGATACCCAAAACAAAAACATCCCATACAAGGAAAGAATACATAGTTCATTTTGATAATCACTCAAAATACAACATAGCATAATAAATACACTTTCAAAAAGAACTTTTTGAAAACTAGTGATATACACATCTTTTGAAAGATCAAATTCAAATTTTAGTGATAGCATAGCGTAAATTGTTTTATAATATCCCAATTATGTAAATTTATTTATCATTTAAAATTACAAACAAATTATAATTAAATTTCCCAAGGAATATACACGTTAAATCCACTATAGATTAATTTGTAAAATCTACCACATATAAATTAATCTATTTAATAATTACCAAAAACCAAAAATAATTAGAAGTAAATTTATTTATTTTTAAATAGAATTTCTAAGAATAGGTACCTTGTATGCGAATTAAAAAAAAAGGTTTTTTTTTTTTAATTTTTTTTTTTTTTTGAAAAATAGAATTTCATAATAACATAATATATAAAAAATAGAATTTCTAAAGAAACATAATTTCTAAAAATAGAATTTATAAAGAAACATAATTTCTAAAAAATAGAATTTCTAAAGAAACATAATTTCTAAAAATAGAATTTATAAAGAAACATAATTTCTAAAAATAGAATTTCTAAAGAAACATAATTTCTAAAAATAGAATTATATTGCCTGCAAATTGACACAAACAAGAAAAACATTCTAAATTTAATATTTAATTTCTTTTTCAAGAAAAGTTTTCTCTAAGCATGCAAATTGACATAAACAAGAAAAATATTCTAAATTTAATAATATTTTTTTCAAATGAAATCTTTGCATGCAAATTGATGCAAACAAGAAAGGAATTCTAAATCTAATATTAATTTATTTTCAAGAAGAGTTTCTTTCTCAAGCATGTAAATTTAACTCAATTGACTTGTTTTCATGCAGATCTGATCTTGGTTTTGGCAAGAACATGGAAAAGGTGAGTTTTCTACATTCAATGTATGATATTAACAGATCGGAGGGTTTAAACCCTTTCTTGGCAATAATCATCAATTTTCTTTAAAAAAAAAAGACATTTTCCCAAATTGACACCCTAAGGGCAATTTTGAAACAAATTCATTTCACAATGAAAACCCTAATGCCCATTTTGCATCTGACACCATAAAATGAAACCTTTTTTCCCACAAGCAGAAATCTCACATGCAAACTTGAAAGAAACCACAAAATTGAACCAAGAATAAATTTTTCAATTGTAATCAATAAACCACACAATGATCAAACAAGGAAGATCACACAAAGGATCCTAGCTTTTCAGATGCATAAAGACAGAGATCTGAAAGCTAGAATTGACAAGAACAAGATCCTACCTTAATAACTGATAAGAGGAACAAATCCATAAATCCAGGCAAAGAATAATCCACAAATGCTCCTAATCTTTCTCAAAATTCCAAACACCTAATTTATCCTTCAACCTGATTGAACCACCTCCAAAATGGCTTTCAATCCAAGGATATAGAAAACCAAGCAATTAGGTTTTCAAAAAGTGAAACTCTAAAGGGAATATAAATTATCTAATTAATAATTAAAAGAAATTTTTTATTTTCAATTTTCACTTAAAGCATGCATAACTCAACTTTACAATATAAAAAGCAAAGTTATAATTGAAAATGCATGAGAATGTATTTCAATTAAATAAATCAATTAATCATGCAACTTAAAGCAATATTCAATAAATCAACTTTGTACACCTAATTACAATATTTAATTTTAATATTTATTAAATCTCAATTATTTAAATGAAGAGTTAATAATTAAATCAATTAATTAAATATTGGCATTTAATTAATATTTAATTATTAAATAGCCATATATTTAATATACCAATGTTTTAACCTTATTAAAGGTGCAATAATTAACATTAATATTTACCATAATTATTCATTAAATAAATCAATCCAAAAACATCATTAAATCACCCGAAAACCATCTAAACAAATAAACAACTGAAATAGCCAACAACTGAAATAAAAACACAAACACACAAATAGGCTCACGAATCCACGTCACTTGATGGATTCAAACACTAGGGTAGTCAATCAGATTCTTGTCCATTTCTAGGGCAAAATAAGGTTTAGGGTTGGATTTAGGCTTGAATACTATCTCCCCTCTCTTACCATTGAGATATTGCGATAGGGAATGCTCACTCCTCTGAATTTAGGGAAGACGCAACCTGGTACCTGCAAACCTATCATAACAAAGATGAACATACATGCATATAAAATAGCGGACAATGATTGAGACTAGTTTATCGTGTGGGTCTCACCGAAGCAAGTAACTACAACTCTATCTCATACTATATCAAGCACATCAAACAGTAATGAAAAACATACAAATGATCCATGTGCATACAGATATAAGGTTAGTATTGTTAAAAAACCATAATCCAACTGAAATCCTAACATATACATAAGCATCATGAAATAACCATAAATCACATGTACACAGAAAATATAACATAATGAAATGTATTACATGAATATCATCAAGATCAACTTAAATAACCACACATACATAAAAAGGCCTAGAAGAGTTCAAAATCTGAAACAAAAAGGTAGACTAAGGGGTAGGTATTACATCCTCCTCCCCTAAAACTAGGCTTACTCCTGGAAGATGATAACTAATCTAGAAAATAATCAAAAAAAGATTCACACATTAGTGCTACACCCCCTATTAATTAGGATCAAACAAGAAGATACACATCCATGTTTATATCAAATAATAATTTCAATAGTTCATGCTGTAACACCCCAAAATTGGCATCTTGCAACCCTAACCAATTTTGTTGCATTTTTCATTCTTCTGGATCATCAAAGTCCTATTGTACTAGGCAATTCTGAGTTTTTGACTGACTCTACTCGACCTGAG
>MU227760.1:1749368-1767934 GCA_018584345.1 Thuja plicata
CTATCAGAGGCAGAAAGAGAGGAATTCACCACATTCTTCAGAAACAAAAAGATTAACTTTGCATGGAAATATTCAGATATGCCTGGATTAGACCCTAATCTAATCATGCATCATTTATCCATTGCACTAGGTGTTAAGCCTGTCAAGTAGAAGCTTCAAAAAATGCATCCACACGTAGCTCTACTGGTCAAAGTTGAATTAGAGAAATTGATTAAGGCAGTGTTTATCAGAGTAATTGATTATGTAGAATGGATCTCTGATATTGTTCTAGTATCAAAACATGATAAATCTATAAGAGTTTGCACAGACTTTACAAACCTGAATTTGGCATGTCCTAAGGATGATTTTCCATTACCTAATATTGATATGATCGTAGATATGACAGCTGGGTATGAAATGTATTCACTAATGGATGGATTTTCTAGTTATAACCAGATAAAAATTGTGCTAGAGGACCAAGAGAAAACAACTTTCACATGTGCCTGGGGCACCTTCTATTGGAATGTCATGCCCTTTGGACTCAAAAATGTCGGTGCTACATATCAGAGAGCGGTTACCACCATATTTCATGACATGATGCATAAAACTATGAAAGATTACGTGGATGACACTTTGGCTAAAAGCATGCACCGAAAGAAAGATCTTGTCGATCTAGGTCCTATACTAGATCGTATGGAACAATTTAGTCTAAGGCTCAATCCTAAGAAATGAGCATTTGGCATAATATCTGGTAAGTTACTTGTCTATATCATCTCTGCCAAAGGTATTGAAGTAGATCCTACAAAATTACAAGCTATTCTAGAAATGCCACCACCTAAAAATATCAGACAAATGAGAGGACTTCAAGGCCGACTGTAGTCTATCTGGCGTTTTATCTCTCAACTAGCGGACAAGTCACAACCATTTACCAAGAATTTGCACAAGGGTGTGACTTATCAGTGGAATAAATAATGTGATGAAGGGTTCACACAAATCAAGAAGTATCTTGTGAAGCCACCAATCTTGATGCCTCCCATTCATGGAAAGCCACTCATACTATACATATCTGCTATGGATACATCATTGGGTATCCTATTGGCTCAAGAAGATCAGCACAAGAAAGAAAGGGCTATCTATTACATTAGTATAACTCTGGTCTCCTATGAAATGAAATATTCTACTATAGAGAAGGCTTGCCTTGCAGTGGTGTTTGCTTCACAAAAATTGTGACACTATATGCTGGCTCATACTACACGTCTAATTGCTAAAATTGACCCTCTAAAATCTTTACTCAGCAAAGCTACCCTCACAGGTAGACTAGCTAAATGGGTCATGCTTCTTAGTGAGTTTGACATTGAATATGTTGAAAGGAAAGCCATTAAGGGCCAACCAATAGCAGATTAGTTGGCGGAAGCACCTTTAGTTGATCATCAACCATTGCACATTGAATTTCCAGATGAGTCCATATTACTTCTTACACATCGCTCATGGACTATTTTTTTTGATGGTTCATTTACCCAATAGGGGTCAGGTGCTGGGATACTGTTCATTACACCTCAACGGTACTCATTACCAAAAGCATACAAAATGTTGTTTCCTTGTACGAACAACATTTTTGAGTATGAAGCTCTCATCAACGGTATGAAGATTGATCTTGAGTGGCATGTGGATGAACTAAATGTTCTTGGAGATTCCCAGTTGGTCATTAATCAAGTTAACGATATCTATCAGACAAGGGATGAAAATTTGGTACCTTATAAATGATTGGTTGATGATCTTAAACAATACTTTACTCATATCACATTTCAACAGGTTTTGAGGGCATATAATAAAGCGGCAGACGCCATGGCTACTCTTGCCTCTATGCTTCAAATGCTTGAAAATGATTTTAGACATGAATTCCTAGTGGAGACATTATGCTACCCAGTCTATGACTCCCCTAACTCCTGGATGATCTGTTCTTTCATAGGACATGAATCATTCCACTACCATCACATCTTCTCCTACCTATGTGACCAGATTGTTCCAGACACTTACTCCTGGAATGAGAAAAGTCACCTAATCTACAGTGCTTCATGGTTTGTCATCATTGCTAATGACTTGTATAGACGTGGTCTAGACGGTACCCTCGTTAGGTGTTTAGAACCCGATGAATCCAAACAAGTGTTAGTAGAGGTGCATGAAGGCATCTGTGGGTCACACTCTAATGGCTTGACATTGGCCTGCAAACTTAGTAGAGCTGGTTAATATTGGCCAGATATGGAAAAAGAAGCAACACAGTTTGCTAAGTCCTGCAAATAATGTCAATTACATAGAAACCTAATTCATGCTCCAGCCAAGGAGCTGATTCCATTCATTACTTTCTGGCCATTTCAACAATGGGCCTTTGATTTAGTGGGTCAGATCTACCCCTCGTCCTCCAATGGACATAATTTTATCATTACAGCTACAGATTATTTTACTAAGTGGGTGGAGGCAGTCCCTCTCACCGTTGCCAGTGGCAAAATAGTAGCAATGTTTATTCTCATTTACATCATCTGCAAGCATGGTGTACCCTCAGCGATTATCACAGATAATGGGGGACAATTCAAAAACAAGGATTTGACAGAGCTCTACTCTAAATTTAAAATTACTCAACATTGGTCTTCCATCTATTATCCTCAGGGTAATGGACAGGCGGAAGCTTCCAACAGAACAATCCTTAAGATCCTGCATCGCATAGGGCATAAGTTCGGATGAGATTGGCATCTCCAGATCAATCCAACTCTTTGGGCATATAGGACAAGTATAATAACACCAACAGGGGCTACTCCCTATGCGTTGGTTTATGGAGAAGATGCTATGCTACCTATTGAGGTAGAGATTCCTTCTTTGCGAGTCTCTCTAAAGGGCCTCATCACTGATGAAGATACTAGAATATCTCGGCTACAAGAGCTAGAATTACTTGATGAACATCGCCAAGTGGCGTTTGATCACCTGAGAGCATACCAAAAGAGGATGTCTAAAATCTATAACAAAAAGGTCAGACCAAGAGCCTTCCAAGCGGGTGACCTCGTTCTGAGGGAGAACCCTAAGAATCAGCAATATCAGGTCCAGAAAGGCAAGTTTGAACCTAATTGGCTCGGTCCGTATATTGTTACTGCAGTGTTTGGGTCTAGTACCTATCAACTCTCTACTACTAAAGGAGAAAAACTCAAAGATCCCATCAACGCTCTTCATTTGAAGTAGTTCTACAGCTGAGACACCTTCAGTATGCTCATGTATATACTAAAGTCCTGAAAAAATTGATCATCTTAGTGAAAACCTAGCAATAGGCACATTGATGTATCTCCAAAAAATCATATATTCCAAAAATACAAAAAAATAAAAAAATTGACAAATACAAAAAAAGAGAAAAAGAAAAAAAAAGTGCCATTGATGAAAACCTAGCAAATAGGCGTCATGGTAGCAAAAAAAGAATTTCTGCCAAGAAGGTGAAAACCTAGTAAATAGGCGCCTCTTGTTCCACAATGCTATACCTATCACAGCACCCCTTGGCTTTTTAGCATCTACTTTCCTGCACTGCTGCTTCCCTGCTTTCATTTGCTTTCAGTTCCTATCAAGACACCAACTCACATGGATTGAAACTGGTCATACTCTTAGGGAAACCCTCCTGAACTAGGGGGCATTGTCCTTTTATCTTTTAAAGGTTCTTCTTCACATTAGTCACCAGTGGTTCTCACTGCATCTTCCTACTGATGTATAGCTTATACCACGATTGCTTCATTTGAGCATCTCTCTCACGTCAGTCACTAGTGGTTCTCACTGCGTCTGCCTACTGTCGCTATTCTATCGAGACTGCTCACATTTGTTACAGTTGGAGTTGTACTCAAATTCTCTATCTATCGATACTCGATCTTGATGATTCTATGCTTTAGTTTGTACATATCTTTCGGTTTCTTTCGTGACACTCTGGTTCCTTTGTGAACCCCTCCTGACTTATCATTGATTCAGCGCCATACGCTTGGGGGAAATCACATCTGGTTTTTCCTCGCAACATACGTCAAGTCAGTCATCATTACTTGGGGGCATGGGCTCCCCATTTTATCACATCTTTGGTTTACACCTGAGTCAGTAATCTTGTCACTTCTCAAGGACAACTCGCTACTGACACAAACTGGTGTTTTTCAACACCACCATAAACAGTGTTTTTTAACACTATCTTTGGACACATCTATATTTTTCAACACACATCGGATACCTTAAATGTAAACATCTATCAACAACATTCAAACACAATGCATGCACAAGAACAACAGTGTTTTTCAACACCTCATACACATCCACATTCGTAAAAATTTGAAACATGCTGAGCTATGATTGAATATTTCTTTGTATGCTATCTATTCTCATGGATTTCATTGATATTTTCTTTGTCTACTTCTTGTTGGTGTAGTCCCGATGATCCAAAAATGTAAAATAAATAGGGTGTATGTGATAAGGGCTCCCGTACTAAGGTGGAATAGCCTCACATCCCTTGATCTTTTTTATTTGTACGCCATGGTGAGGTCAATACTATCTCCTTGCTTGTTGTTGCTCTGTTTGTTATTGTTTTACTTGTTATTGATTTGTTTGTTTATGCATGATCGCACTCATGGTTATCTTGGATTTGCATGCCTTGATACTGGTGTACTCTTGCAACATTAACCAGAAATAATGTTCAGGTCATCTTGGCTTTTGTGCCCTGGTGCTTACATTTGTTTCCTACATTTCATCTGATGAAGAGTCATATTCATATCCTTATGGTTGCATTGTGGCGCCAGTAAGGGTTGTATCGACTTTCATGTTCCAAAAAAAAATGCTCAATGATGATGATTTTATGATGGGTCTCACAATCATGTCCTAGAATTGCACTTTCATATTGCATCTAGCATAGAATTGCATTTTCATATTACATTAACAAGGACTTGCATTTTCATTCTAGACTTGCATTGTGGCAGCAATTCAGTGTTCTCTTCTTTGCATTCTCCTGGGTTCATACATAGGGGAGTTCTTCTTTAGAGTCTCGGTTTCATCATGACTGACCAAGTGTTTGATCCTTGCCCTCTATCTTCAACTATATGCTCAACCCATTTTCGGGATCGAAATCAAAATCTGACACTTCTATATCGCTCAAAATTGCATTTTAAATTTTTTGGGACTGACGCGATCGGATGCTTGTGCAGTCAACTTTCTGACGTCACTTTCTTGTCAGAATCTTATAATATCATCATTTTCTGAATTCTTTGACTTTTTTTCTCAAAATTCAACGCTGGTCAACTCTAGTCAACTCTAATCAAACTTGGTCAAACCAGACCTTGAAATCACTCAAAATTGATTCTGACTCTTCTGAATTCTTCCATAATCTGTTCTAAGTTCTTCTTGATCTCTGACTCAACATCTATCTATGATTTTTCTCTCTCCATCATCAATATGGCATGTCATCTTTCGATTTTGCTCCCGAGGGGGTAGGATGATTACATCATTAAATCTATTTCAATCAATCTGATATGATTTTTGAAAGTCCTCATTGCTAGGGGCATCTCATCACTTGGGGCATGTTTAGTTTTTCGTACCTCATGGTCAAAACTGGATACTCCACAATCAATAAGGGCATCTTTTTTCCTTACATCTTGTCATCTTTTGGGACAGGTATCAGGGCAATCTAACCATGAGTCCTGAAGGTTAAGCCTCGTTCTGGGGATAACCTTGTGAAAGATATTTATCCATCTTTTGGGATAGGTATCGGGGCAATCTAACCCCAACTCCTGAAGGTTAAACCTCGTTCTAGGGATAACCTTGTGAAAGATATTTATCCATCTTTTGGGATAGGTATCGGGACAATCTAACCCCGACTCCTGAAGGTTAAGCCTCATTCTGGGGTTAACCTTGTGAAAGATATTTATCCATCTTTTGGGACAGGTATCAGGGCAATCTAACCCCGACTCCTGAAGGTTAAGCCTCATTCTAGGGATAACCTTGTGAAAGATATTTATCCATCTTTTGGGACAAGTATCGGGGAAATCTAACCCTAACTCCTAAAGGTTAAGCCTCGTTCTGGGGGTAACCTTGTGAAAGATATTTATCCATCTTTTGGGACAGGTATCGGGGCAATCTAACCCTGACTCCTGAAGGTTAAGCCTCATTCTGGGGATAGCCTTGTGAAAGATGTCAATCTGACCAGTGTCTGGGTGATCTAACCTAGATATTGGGGGACTAAGCTTCATTCTGGGGATATTCCTAAACCTTTATTTACTATCTTTTGGGACAGGTATCGGGGCAATCTAACCCTGACTCCTGAAGGTTGAGCCTCATTCTGGGGACAATCTTGTGAAAGATATCTATTTGACCGACGTCTTGGCAACCTAACCTAGACTTCAGAGAGTCAAGCTCTGTTCTGGAGATGGCTCTGAAATCTTTGCATCATCAATTTTCAAATCTATTCTTCTATGCTTCAAGCATCAGACTATTGTTTGAATCAATGCGCTGCTCGGACATCAATTCAAAGAGGGGCAAAATTTAACACCCCAAAATTGGCATCTTGCAACCCTAACCAATTTTGTTGCATTTGTCATTCTTCTAGATCATCAAAGTCCTATTGTACTAGGCAATTCTAAGTTTTTGACTGACTCTACTCGACCTGAGTGTCAAATGTAGAAAATCCTAAATCTGCATATATCATACATCATATTTAATTCCTAAATATCTATTGTCTAAACAAACCCTATGATTGAATTAATTTAATTATAAAGTCCTAGCACTTTAATTAAATTAAATTCACCCTCTTTAGCTAAGACACATAAAAAAGGAATTAAATGATATTTAATTATTAAATAAATATCCTCTTTTTCAATAATTGAATTTAATTATTCAGATAATTGAGAAAAAGCAATTATGAGGTCATATTTATTTAATTAATTGAATATTCTATCAAAAATCTTATCTCTGTTCAGAAATGGAAACTTTGAATTAATTGTGCTTTAAAGAGAGAGAAAACAATTTAATTCAAATAAAACAGAATTAAATCAAAGAAAGAAAATAGTTAAAGTAGGAAGAAAACAATTTATTGTATTCTTTTGAACAAAGCTTTCTATTTTGAACTCGCTTTTCTATCTATTTTATTTCAAGGAGGAAAGTTTCTATTCTGATCATCTCTGAGTCTATAAAAGAACTCTCATTCCTCATTCAAAACCCCCGATTACTTGCTGAACCCCTGAATTTCTAAAGAAAATATGCATTGTTAGAATATTGAATTATTGTCATAGCTTTATATAGAATAATATCATTTTTTCAATAGAATAACTTCAATTTCTAGAATAATTGCATTGATCATCATGTCTTAGATTATCTCATGTCTTTCATTTCTTAGTATAATCCTGCATTGTATTGCATCTATCATGATAAATCCTTCGTTCCTAGATTGGTCCATGGTTGTGAGACTCTCGTTCTGAGAGCAATTTCAAAAACCCTGTTTGGATAGAAGGCAATAGGTCAAATCATGCAGGCAAACATGATGAATAACCTCATAGTCAGTCTTGTGTGTACCTGGTGAAGAAGGACTATGTTGAAGTGTATGGTGAATTAACAAGGCCAAATTTACCGCATACAAATGCAACCTTACTTAATGCAACACTGACGCAAACATATAAGTTAGGTAAAAAATTTCATTTCCACATAAAAGTACAATGCAATCTCTATGATGACCTCCCTTATACATACTCTCAGAGATCCATCATGAACATGATAGAAACAACACTTATCACAAAACATGGTCAAGAATACCAAACATTCGGAATAGCCACCGTAAAATTCAAAGGAAAACCCAAGTGGGAGAACTTCCAAAGTTTCAACATTAAATCACAAAAGTATACAATTTCAACAATAAATCAAATGTGACTAATGCCACAATCAAGATAACAAAATATATTTGGGTAACTAATCCATCCATAAGAAAATTCAAAAGAAATTAATGTTGAGCACATACAACACAACAAGGTATCAATCAACCAAAATGAATAATCAAAATAAAAACACTTCACATAACAAGGTGACTAGGAGTAGCCACACTCAAGGGAGTATTTTCTTCATGAAATCTAAGGTATCTCACTCTAGATGTGTTAGATAATGCACCCAATCACTCAGGATAGACAATGTGTTATATTTTGGACAACATCATCTTTATGCAACTTCATGCAATTATGAATTATTCTTTGTTACTAACATTAATGTTTAATCAATCATATTCCCCAATTTGATTTACAACACTCACACCATAAAATTCATATAACTCAAATATAATCAATTCAATTCAACATGCAATTCCAATCATGCACGATCAATAACATCACACTCATAGGGCTAAGAAATAGGTCACTCAAGGGACATCACAAGTCACTCAAATAGAAAGAAAAATCAGAAACAAGGAGTTCTTCAAACTAGGACTCCATCACCACAACATATCACATAAAACATACATCAACTATCATACTATAACAGACAAGGAAGTCCAGTGACCATCGCCAAATCCTCATACCACTCACACAAAACCAAAGAAGTAATCCATCTTCTCACTATCAAAACCACTCCTATAGATGATTACAAACTTCATGAGCAACGATGAGACTAGACACCCTATATTTTCAATCATAGATCCTAGCATAATTTGAGCCTCAGTAGGTATTCCCCTATAACAACCAAGACCAAACATCACTCCCAAATCAAGTGGGAAGAACCACATACACGAATAAGGGATCACAAACAATAATTCTAAAGACACAAGGAGACATGCGATAATATGCACAACTAACCAACTAATGGGCACACAAATTTCCCAGAGCTCCCAGTGTAGAAACGTGTGCTCTGATACCAAGTGTAATGCCCTGCCAGGGAATCCAGGAGAACTAACCTAAATATGACACTAAGTTAATAGGATAATTTGTTTTCTTAAATGTTTACAAACAATAATAATAACAATGTGGAAGCAATGCAATGAAGCACATAACATACACATAAGTACAACTCATACATAGATAACGATACTCAAGGGTTCCTTGACGTAGAATTACTTAAGTAAAATAATCTATGAAATACAACAAGAAAGACTAACACAAAGGATACATCTTCTGAATCCAATAACAAACATCTGATATAATAAGATCACATATACATCTGATACCCAAGGTATACAACCTAATCAACATCCAATGCACAAGTCGTAGGGTATGCATTAATATAAAACAATACAATACAATACATCCTCCAGAGGATGATAACCAATATCCACATATGGTACAAGTATACAACTCATGAAACTGAACAAGTCTCCATAAGAATAAGAAGAACGAAGTGCAACAAGGATCATCCAAGCATGAAAAAGAACTGTCACGATTTGAATGGTAATAAGAATCACTACTACCCGACCATGTGGAACCAAATTTCCACTCCCACCGTGCTAAGAAGATAATAACAAACCCACTCACACGGGTATACAACATGAAGGAAACCATCAAAGATATACAAGACCTTATACATAAATGCATAGGAAGATCCTTGAAGCTTTCTAAACTACAATAAGGAACTCTAAACAATACCAGAGGTAACCGACATGCGTAGGATAACCTAAGTTGTATATAGGGAAGTGTCATAACATAAGTCTACCCTTGAGTTACCCTAATAGTCCCTCTTGGACCCCGGCCCCCAAGTGACTCTATGTGGCTCAGTAATCCTTTCATGACGACAAGGATCATAACTCTCCCATCCTAACATGTAATAAACTCAAGGCATGGGTATAGATTCAATTATCTTATTAGTTTATTTTAAAACCCCTTAATGTTTCATATTTTCACTTATTAAGTAACTTGCCAATGAGATACCCTAGTAGCCACATAGAGCCCTGGACCCATTGCGAGCCACTTCTCCTCCATACACTTAGCTAGCCTACCTAGGCTCATAACCAAAAAATGAAGGTAATACATAACCCTCAAATTGCATCCTTCCCTTACAGGAGCACAATGGTTCTCTAATAACCATAACAATTGACAGTACCCTCATAAGATCATACAATACAACTTAAATGAATAAGGTTGGGTATAAGGTATCAAGACCATGACAACATCACAATAACATGTACTAACATCCACATACGATACCATGAAGAATTCAAAACCTTAAAACCTCTGGTTTTACATCCTAAAGGTCATCTATCCCCAATAGATACCCAAAATGAAAACATCTCATACAAGGAAAGAATACATAGTTCATTTTGATAATCAATCAAAATACAACATGGCATAATAAATACACTTTCAGAAAGAACTTTTTTAAAACAAGTGATATACACATCTTTTGAAAGATCAAATTCAAATTTCAGTGATAGCATTGCGATAATTTTTTTTATAATATCCCAACTATGCAAATTCATTTATCATTTAAAATTACTAACAAATTATAATTAAATTTCCCAAGGAATATACATGTTAAATCCACTATAGATTAATTTATAAAATCTATCACATATAAATTAATCTATTTAATAATTACTAAAAACCAAATATAATTACAAGAATTTTTTTTATTTTTTTAAATAGAATTTCTAAGAACAGATACCCTCCACGCGAATTCAAAAAAAGGTTTTTTATTTATTATTTATTTTTTAATGTTTTCAAAATAGAATTTCATAAAAATATAATATATAAAAAATAGAATTTCTAAAGAAACATAATTTCTACAAATAGAATTATATTGCCTGCAAATTGACACAAACAAGAAAAATATTCTAAATTTAATATTTAATTTTTTTTTCAAGAAGAGTTTTCGCTAAGCATGCAAATTGACATAAACAAGAAAAACATTCTAAATTTAATAATATTTTTTTCAAATGAAATCTTTGCATGCAAATTGATGCAAACAAGAAAAGAATTCTAAATCTAATATTAATTTATTTTCAAGAAGGGTTTCTTTCTCAAGCATGCAAATTTAACTCAATTGACTTGTTTTCATGCAAATTTGATCCTGGTTTTGGCAAGAACATTACAAAGGCTAGTTTTCTACATTCAAAGTATGATATTAACATATGCGAGGGTTTAAACCCTTTCTTGGCAATAATCATCAATTTTCTTTAAAAAAAATAGACATTTTCCCAAATTGACACCCTAAGGGCAATTTTGAAACAAATTCATTTCCACATGAAAACCCTAATGCCCATTTTGCATCTGATACCATAAAAAGAAACTTTTTTGCCCACAAGCAGAAATCTCACATGCAAACTTGAAATAAACCACAAAATTGAACCAAGAACAAGTTTCTTAATTGTAATCAATAAACCACACAATGATCAAACAAGGAAGATCACACAAAGGATCCTAGTTTTTCAGATACATAGAAGATAGAGATCTGAAACCTAGAATTGACAAGAACAAGATCCTACCTTAATAACTGATGAAAGGAACAAATCCATAAATCCAAGCAGAGAAGAATCTACAAATGCTCCTAATATTTCTCAAACCTCCAAACACATAATTTCTCCTTCAACCTGATTGAACCACCTCCAAAATGGCTTTCAATCCAAGGATATAGAAAACCAAGCAATTAGGTTTTCAAAAAGTGAAACCGTAAAATGAATATAAATTATCTAATTAATAATTAAAAGAAATTCTTTATTTTCTATTTTCGCTTCAAGCATGCATAACTCAACTTTATAATATAAAAAGTAAAGTTATAATTGAAAATGCATGAGAATATATTTCAATTAAATAAATCAATTAATCATGCAACTTAAAGCAATATTCAATAAATCAACTTTGTACACCTAATTACAATATTTAAATTTAATATTTTTTAAATCTCAATTATTTAAATGAAGAGTTAATAATTAAATCAATTAATTAAATATTGATATTTAATTACGAAATAGCCATATATTTAATATACAAATATTTTAACCTTATTAAAGGTGCAATAATCAACATTAATATTTACCATAATTATTCATTAAATAAATCAAGCCAAAAGCATCATTAAATCACTTGAAAACCGTCTAAACAGATAAACAACTAAAACAACCAACAACTAAAATAAAAACACAAACACACACAAACAGGCTCACAAATCCACGTCACTTGACAGATTCAAACACTAGGGTAGTCAATCATATTCTTGTCCATTTATAGGACAAAATAAGGGTTTAGGATAGGATTTAGGCCTGAATACTATCTCCTCTCTCTTACCATTGAGATATTGCGATAGGGAACGCTCACTCCTGCCAATTTAGGGAAGATGTAGCCCGATACCTGAAAACCTATCATAACAAAGACAAACATACATGCATATAATATAGTAGACAATGGTTGAGACTATTTTATCGTGTGGATCTTGCCGAAGCAAGTAACTACAACTCTGTCCCATACCATATCAAGAACATCAAATAGTAATACAAAACATAAAAATGATCCAGGTGCTTACAGATATAAGGTCAGTATTGTTAGAAAACCATAATCCAACTGAAATCCTAACATATACATAAGCATCATGAAATAACCATAAATCACATGTACACATAAAATATAACATACTAAGGAATGGATCAATAACATAATGAAATGTATTACATGAATATCCTCAAGACCAACTGAAATAACCACACATACATAAAAAGGTCTAAAAGAGTTCCAAATCTGAAACAAAAAGGTAGACTAAGGGGTAGGTATTACACATATCATCATGTATCAGCAAATCTAGGTAACCCATAGAGGTCATGTTGAAGTCAACATCCTCAAGGCCAACATCAGAGAACCAGTGCCTTGCACTCATTGAAGGGTTTGTACGTTGTGCCTCTCCCTCTGCAAAAATAGTGTGTTCGGTAGGTGGACCTTAAGGGAACTGCCACTATGGCCATGGTCTGGGTGATGAGAAGGATGTGGCTACACATATCTGACACTACCCACACGATCTCTAACATGCGATATGGGGACATCATGCTCTACTGATCTAAATGCACATACATCCAGAAGATCCTTAGCCAAACTAGTCAATGTGACTCATTTAATCTCTCATGTATGTCCCTCTAGGCTAGAAAGTGAAGGGATGCTCACTGTACCATACATGTCATCTGAGGTCCTGCTAGAGGATGCTCGTCCTAATGATCTAGAGTGTTATTGAGACATCAAATACAAGAAAACATGATCACTAAATATGGGTGTGGCAGCTACTGCAATGTCCCCCACGCTATCAATCACACCTTTAAGATGGGTGCTACAAAGAACATCAACTTCTACAGGACCTAATGACGGAGCTATAGTAGGTTCCCTCTAATGAACAATGGACCTGTGTACTATCCTTTGGTGATGAAATTGATGAAAAACATTTCTATGAGCAAGCCTTCCATTCCCTTGTCCTAGATGTCCTGGAAAATCAATGTAATTAACGACCCTCCCTAAATGAACCTCAGCAAAAATGTGTTGTGCAAAATACAATAGAATCTGGTCATTATTTGGATAATGATCATGGGTAGCTACAAACCATGGGTATATAAATTCTCATATAGTAGGATCCTGACACATGGTAACATGATATCCCTTCACATACTATAAGTCTGCATAAGATGGGAAAGCTTCCCTTTTCAGAGTCTCTTTAGGCACTAAATCTTGTACCTCCTTAAGAGAAAGACCAAAGCCAACCTCTCATCTCTTGCTCTCAAGTATGGCCTCTATAACGTCTGGTGCGTAGGGAGTGGTACCATGAATCTCATCTCTGATACTAATCAAGCTAGAAATTATGGACTGACACATGCTCGTATAGACACTACAGCTAGTCGGACTATTTATGGAATCTTGCAATGGACCAATTTTCCTATTAGTCCATGCAAATACTTCCTCTGGGGGAAATGGTGCATCTACCGTGATGTCTAATAATATTTATATCTATATATGTGTACCTGAAAGATTTTATTTATTGTCAAATGAAGTCTACATATATATGTTTTCCTAATTTAATTGAAATTAAAATTAAAGTACATTTCACTACATTATTGAACTAAAATCAATTACATAAGTTACATTTAAATGTAAATAAACATGCACTACCTATACATGCACACATACACACACACACACATGTATATATATATATATATATATATATATATATATATATATATATATATATATATGTACAAATATATACATGTACACGCATATATATATATATAAGCATATGTATATATGCATATGCACACACACACACACACACATATATATACACATGTATATATGCATATATACATATAAATACATATATATATATACATATATATGTAAATACATATATACATATATATAGGGTAAGTGCAAGAAGTTGGGTGCCAATTCGGCGGAAGTCTTGTGGACTTGAAACAATGCCGCTAGAAACGGACACCCGTTTTAAAAAAATGGGCACCCGTGTTAGGCTCGAACACCCGATCCAAAATTCAAAAAATGGGTGCCCATTTTTAAAAATGGGTACCCGTTGTTTTTCAAAACGGGTGCCCATTTCTTAAATTTTTTATTTATTTTAATTTTAAGAAATTGATTTTTTGATGTCGATTTATTATATTTAAGAAACAGGTACACATTTTTAAATATGTGCCCATTTCTTAAATTTTGAATTTACAAGGCCACCCTTTGCATTGGATTTTGGTTCAGGACAGGCTTGGTGGGACCAAGCCTATGCTTGGACCTCCAAAATAATGGCTAAGGCATTTGAATAGAAAATTTCTATCTTGCCGTAATTTTTTTAGGGTCTTCCTTATCGAATTTTTTGACAAAATGAAAACCAATTAGAGAACGTACTGTCTAGATTTATAAAATATAAATTTTATACTAATATGATCAATTTTACTATTTTTACAACATTTATTAATCAAAAGTGGTACCTAAACTTAAAATAGTAAGGTTGACTAAAACTTTAATAACTTTTTTGTTTTTACATGTTTTTAAAAATAATTTATATGACATCAATCTATATAGAATTTTCTTGAAGCTAAAAAAAATAATTTTGAAAAAATATAAATTTTTCAACAAATTATGGTGGTCGTACACGAGAGGTTTCAAAAATATATTTTATAGTCAATTAAAAATTAATTAAAAAAAATTTTCAATGAAAAAAAATGCAAAAAATATTCTCATCAATCTTTGGTGTCTTAGGTATCTTTCTCTAGAAGGATTCACAAAAATTCACTTATATAGGTCGAAATATGGTGGTCATACATGTGTGTGGTATGGTCTTGAAAGAGGCATTTTGAAAAAGTAGTTTTTAAACATGCCTACTAAAAACAACATTCTACCATGTGGGCATTTAAATAAATTACATATTTGAAAAGTAGACCCCAAGAACTACATTTTCTATTATTGAAATGTTTTTAGATTCAATATCTAAGTGCCTCAAATTTTGACATAAATTGAGGGCAAATTTGAAAAAAAGATAAAACACTTCCATTTTTTGCCCAAAACGTGGACTCAACTTCTTGCTGGCGCACACACACACACACACACACACACACACACACACACACACACATATATGTATATACATGAATATATATATAATAAAAACAATAAATAATGTAAAAATTAGAAGGTATGCACAGTAAAATAACGCTGAAAACAACGTCTGAAAGTCAGATGCCCCACTTTCCACTCCACCGAAACCCAGATCAAAACTAGTCAAAATGACGGTTTTGGCATGGTTAAAATCCCATCAAAATGACAACTACTTACTTTTGATCGAAAGAAATAAAATATGCATTTATAACTCTTTTTCGATCGAAACTTAGTTTTGATTGAAAGAAATAATTTTCTTAGTTTCGATCGAAAGTAGGTTAGTTTCAATCAAAACTAGTCGGACCTACTTTCTTTTGAAAGTACTCAACTAAATCTTCGTCGTGCATGAATTTTTGAAGGAATTGCTTCCTTTGAAAAATTTCTACCCACTATTGTGGTTTCACCCCCCATCTCAATCTGTAATGATTAGGGAAGGTGGGAAACTTGTAAGAGACGAAACATCAAGCATGGTAGATGGAACAATAGCCAATTCCAAACAAGGACCATTTTGTAAATATGGGTCACTTTATTCGTCACCATGACTAAGAGATAATTGTTGTGAAAACATAGCTGGAAAATTATTATTAACATCAATAATCCCATACATGTCATCATAATCATTAGTATGAATATCATCGTTAGTTGCATCAAAATCATCATCATCTAGAGTATCTTCATCATCCAAATTAATCAAAATAGAATCCAAGATACGAATAGAGTTATCATGTTTGTTAAATCTTATCTTTTTCAAATTGAATTCCTCCCTTGGGCTATGCATTGGTTGGTCGAATGGAAACAAATTATCAGTAGGTATTTTAGTGGAGGAAGGGATTTGGGAAGAATTCTCACCGGATCTAGAACAATGCTTGCGACGGTGATCATGGGCACAAAGTTATGTTTAGTCTTGCAGGAGATTTGATTTTGATTGGGATCAATCAACATGGGATCCTTTTCTTCTTTATTAGAGAGAATTGAAGGAACCTCACTAGGCTAAGAGATAGGATGGGTAGAAGGTTTGTGGGTTATAGGAGGTGGAACAAAAGGATAAAGCAGAGGTGTAGGTGGTGTAGGAAGGAATCTAGGTCTAGGGTAAGGAGATGGAATATCCTTAGGATTGCTAAGTTCATAAATCTTTTAGATTTTGAAGTTTTGAGAGGACCCAAAAAGATTATCTTTGCGAGGGTGGGTGGGTTGAGGTATAGAAGGACAAAAGAAGTCAAGGTAAACATACTCTCAAGGAACTAGAGGCTGGAAAAGAATATGATTAATGGTGATGATTATGCCATTGTGGGGAAATTTCACTCACTTATGGATAGGAAAGTCTACAAATTTCATGGAGGTGATCCAAGGAAGATCAAGTCAGACTTGAAACTGATCAGAAGTTGGGATAATAAAAAATTTGACATCTACATTTTTACCACCAACTTCTATAAGAAAAGTGATAGAACCATAAGTAGGAAAAATGAAACAATTGCAAGTTTTAATTGTCACATCAGATTTTTCATAGTAATCATGTTGCATTTTTCTTATGAAAATATGTTCTTTAGTTATAACATTCACCATACAAGAGGTATATATAAGGACACCACGTGAAAGAAGGCCATTAACTCTTACAACAATGTAAAGAGGAAGCTCATGAGCCTAAATTTATTTTCACTATGATCAAAGGTTATGAGAATCATAGGTTTAGACTTGGGTTTAGGTTTAGTTTTGGTTTGATCAATAACTTTAACCACTTTCTTGGATTCAATAGGTTCATCATCATATGTGACAACATGGTATGAAGAAGGTGAAGGCTCGATAGCCTCAATGGTATGACTGGAATGATAGGGTAAAGGATCAATATAATGATCATATTGATAGAAATATTTGGTATTGAAGTCCTTGGATTGAGGTTCGTTAGGATCAATTTGGTTAATGGGAGGAATTTTCAACATATTAGCATTAATGCACTTCAACATCACATTATACAAAGATCTATTAAGATGGGTAAAAGTACAATCATGTTTAAAGTAACATGATAAAGGAGCCACACCTTTAATAAATGTTGCTTCCACTTGCTCATCAACATCATTAGATGAAGTATTTATCTTGATGAAGCCTTTGGTTTTTAAAACTTCTAAAAGGATTGTGATGCGGGATCACCCTTATCAACCAGAGCCATTGGAGTGGTGCTCTCAAATTGAATCACTTGAAGCTGATAATTATGAACTAGTGTACATAATTGAGTAAAAGAAGAGAATTCATAAAAAAAAATCATTTCCCAAATATGTTTTTGTAATTAGCAATAAATATTCATTTCACATCAATATCAGGTATAGCACAAAAATTTGAGCATGTAGATGTTTAAATCTACCCATGAAATCATTAACCTTTTCTTTAGGACCTTGTTTACTGTTACCCAAAATTTCCTATCCTATGCTCTTTTGGATTACAAGTGGAGTAAATGTGGCTCCCATAAGGGTTCAGCCCAACTTGTATAAAATCTATTGGCAAGTTGACTCCCAGGGAGTATATGGCTTATTTTGTGTTGTCATTATGGCAACAAAGTCATATGAAGTTTTGACAGTAAACTATGAAGTGAAAATTGAATAAGTGTAGAAGACAGAACAGAATAGTGACTTGCAGTCGATCAGAGCATCAACACACATGAGTATGACCACATTAGGATATGCCCATTTAGACTTAAGCTCTATGGTATTTTTGTATGCTTATCCTATACACACATAGTACAGAATGGCAGTACAGACAAATTACAGAAAGAACAAGTACACTAGCAGTTCAGAAAATAGAGTATGAAGCTGACTTTATGATTTTGATTAGTGTGTAATCTTTTGTTATGTAAAGGATAAGCGCCTGTTGTAATAATTTTCTAATCATGTATTAAACATTATTGTAAGCACAATTAAACCAATATCTTTGGAAGCATTGTGTATGTTATTTTTGGGCCGACTAAGGTCTTGTTTATAGTCGCATCTATTCAGACATAAACATATA
>MU227760.1:1788065-1829848 GCA_018584345.1 Thuja plicata
ACAATAATGAGAGCAATGAGAGATTGAGAGAAGAAATGAGAGAGAGGAGAAGATTATTGAAGCAAGTGTGTGAGAGGCATCTCTTAAGTAGAGATGAGTGGAGGAGTTTGCATGTAACTCCCTTCTCTTATGAATGCCACATTCATATTGTGTGTGTGACAAATGTGTGATTCCTCTTAAGATCTACTTCGTTTGAAGCTTTAGAAACACTTTTAAGTGTGCACTCTATTAAGAGATTTTGAAAGAACGGTTAAGTCCACCTTCTATAAAAGGATTTTAGATGTGATGCACTTGTTAGAATGCAACTACATAAGTCTTTGAACTGATGATAAATTCAATCTTCAATTGCTGATAACAGATCCTATAAAGCTTCATACATTTAAGTAATCATCCTTTCATGATTGAATAATACCTTTGTCTGTTTGTCGGTAGCCTCTATGTGTTCTTGATAACTGATATAATATATTTTTGATCTTTGCATGAATTCTACCTTCTTCTCCTTAGATTCTCTTCATGGCTATCAATAATAGAGAATTCATATGCTCACAATTGAGTATGAACATCTATTTATACAAATTTAGGTTCAATTCTTGATTCATGCAGCGCAAGTTAACTCTAGATCCAAGGTATACAAATTGACCTTGATCTTTAGTTAGATATGCTTTATATCTGTTAGGATGATTTAAAGCATTTACATAAAGCTTGCATGACCATCAAATTCTAGTTTCAAACAAAACAAAACTCTATAAATAGAATTACATTACTTTAACCATCCTGTAAAACTCAGATCCACAATTTGCGGGTTCTTGATCTGTTTGTCGGTTCTGATGGTTGGTTTTCTTGATCGTCGGTGTTCCTTTCTTGAACTCATCATTGGGTATGTCTTTTCTATTTCTATTGGGTTAGTTTTGAAAACTGTGTTGCCAATAATGCTTGTGGTCACCGGTGATGCTTTTGGTCGCCGATGATACTTGTGGTCGCCGGTGATGCTTGTCACTTTTATACTTAGCATTTTCTCAAAATCTTTGTTCTGTCGGGTATGCTTGCATTTCAATGGTACTACTTGTGGTTCACCGATAATGCATGCTATCTGTTAGTAATTCTTTATGTCTATGTTTTTCAATGAGTATACTAATGGAAAAATAATGTCATCAGATACACCCTCAGAGAATCTAAACAATATCAAAACAAGATCATAACTTCCGAACTCGATTCTTTCCCATACAAGAACTATTTGTTCTCAATTAACCAATGTTGGAATTATGTTGTAATTATGTACTAAGAGGGGAGGGGTGAATCAGTACCTCTAAAAATTTTCTTGGTTAGCCCATTAACCCTTGATCATCAGTTTGTAAATTATCTTATCTAACTGTTCATCTTTCTTTATGTATATGCAATCATATCATAAGTTCTTTAGTATTTAATCATAAAAGAAACATTCATGAAAATAGATAACACATGACACAAGATATGATATCGCAGAAAACTCCTATTAGGAAGTAAAAACTGCGGTGGGGATTGTTAACCATAAGACTTCACTATCTGCAGATAAGAAGGGGCCGGTTAAGGCTTACAATTGGTCACTTTTGATGACCTACCCTATTAGGAGTATTACAGTGGAGACCTATTAAGATCTACTTCATTTGAAGCTTTAGCAACACAGTTAAGTGTGCACTGTGTTAAGATTTTAGTAAAGAATGGTTAAGTCCACCTTCTACAAAAGGATTTTAGATGTGATGCACTTGTTAGAATGCAACTACATAAGTCTTTGATCTGATGATGTATGCAATCTCTAATTGCTGATAAAAGATCAAATAAAGCTTCCTATGTATGATTAATCATCCTTCCATGATTGAATAATACCTTTGTCTACTCGTTGGTAGCCTCTGTGTGTTCTTGACAACTGATATGATCTATTTTTCAACTTTGCATGAATTCTGCCTTCTGCTCCTTAGATTCTCATCGTGGCTATCAACAATAATGAATTCATAACTTACAATTGATTTGAACATCTATTTATACTAGATTTTAGCTCTATTCTCGATTCACGCTTCGTAATTTAACTCTTGATCCAAGGTTTACAACTTGACCTTGATATTTAGTTAGATATGTTTTAGATCTATTAGGATGCTTTAAAACATTTACATAAAGCTTGCTTGACCCTCAAGTTATGATTTAAAATAAATTAAAACTCTATAAATAGAATTACATTGCTTTATCTGATGTGTAAAACTCAGATCCACTATTTGCGGGTTCTCTAAATGACTGTTAGTTTTGACGGTCAGTTTTATTTTTCATCGGTGTTCCTTTCTTGAACTGGTCATCGAGTATGCCTTTTCTACTCTGTTGGTTTTGTTCTCAAAACTGTGTCATCGATGATGATCTCAATGTTATGTTATTGACCCATTGGTGATGTCCTGTTCACTTCATCGGTGCAACACTTGTTAGTGTTCGTCGGTCAATTCCATACTTAGAATTTTCTCATGACCTTTGTGTTCTGTTGGGTATGCTCGTTGTTCACCGGTAATTCTTCTAGTCCGCCGATAATGCTTGTACCGATGATCTCTATCAATGTTTTCACTAAGTGTACTAATGGTAAAATTAATGTAATCAATCGCCCCCTTTGACATTAGTATCAAAAACATAATATTTGCAACATACTGAGTGTATTAGTATGTACACCTATGTATACTCCTTCCTTATTCATTTGAATGACTCCCCCTATGTATATGCTGACAAGTGTAAGTATATATACATATCGTTATGTACTTTTCTTTTCCCCTTTTTTTTTGATATATATTGTACATAACTATCTTTATATATTTGTTCCTTCTGTACATACAATATACATTTCCTTTCTATTCCTCCTTTTTTGATTCTAAAGGCAAAGGTACTTACAGCTTGTCAAAAAGGTGGGAATGTGAGGATTTGATCTTCTCCATCATCTTTTCCCATTTATATTTTAGCATTTCTAGAGCCATGTGCTCCAGTGATATCCATACATGTATATCATAGATGTTGTCTACTACAGACATCTCTGGGGTTGCAATAAGGTTTCTTGCTTCAGAAATATGTTGTTATAGAATGGTGAGATTAGGCAGAATGTGTGCCTGTAGTTCTGTAATCTCACCTCTTAGTTGTGTTTCAGCATCCCATATTTCTTGCCTTAGCCTGTTAGCCTCAATGACCTTGTCATGAAGTGCCTTGATACTGTCTGCATTTGTGTTTAGGCTTTGTACACTTGCTGTGACATTAGAATCTATCTCGGCTAACTTGTCACTATTTTCCTCTGTAAAATTTTCAAGCATGCACATCTTTTGAACTAAGGTAATTGCTTCAGCAATCATTGGCTCTAAATGATCAGTTATTTCAGAGAGATTTACCTTGTTCAATGCCACTTCTTGGCTTATTTTATCAATTAACTATATTGATACTTCTTTTCTGCTTGTTCTGCATCTATATTCTACTCTGTGATTGCGTCGGTAAGAACAACTATTTGTTCCTTAACTGTAACATTTGCTTCCAGTTTTACCTTAGGAACAAGTTGTTGGAGAATGTCTCTAGCCTTGTCAAGTGCCATTGTTTCCCTATGTTCTTGTATCATTTTCTTTTGAATGGATTTCCTTTGACATAGCACTCCAAACTCTTGAAGTTTATCACTATCCAAAGTGGTAAAATCCTAGTTGGGAACCTCTATTACTTCATCCAGTGTAACAGCCAAGAAGTCTTTCTTTACTATTTTCTTCTTCTTCTTCTTCTTTGGCTGGGTGGTAGATTGATGTACTACCATCTGTAAAGCTTGAGATTGGGTGGATTTACTAGGTGAGGGGCGAGAAGATGAGGCATCCTTTTGTATATGTTCTGAGTCCACCGGCTGGTTTGGTGAAGATGTCTCCTCATTTTCCTTAGGTGTATCAACTGATGTATCTTCTTTAAGTTTTATACCTTCATCCTGCTTGAATCCTTCACTTTTATCCCTTTCTTCACTCTTTCTCAGTGTATCCTCTATTTTATTCTCAGCTTCTTTGTTTTTTTCATTTGACACTTCTTGCTGATTTTCGGTTGCATCCTTCATTTCTATATCTGTATCCTTTTGAGTGTTGGATGCAACTTTGTTTTCATCTGTATCTATATCCTTGGGTATATTATCATCTTTCTTAGATGATTTGTCTTCCCTTGACTGAATATCAATAGCATCTATTAATATATTCTTATTTGTAGGTGTATTGACTGTTGCAGTGTCAATAGCTATATCCTATCTATCGGTATTGCCCTTTGCAATATTTATGTCTTCATCTTTTTGAAATTTTGTTGCAGGGTCTTGTCCTGTAGTGGTATTGACAATGTTGTCTAACAATGATTCATCATTTATGTCATCATCTAAGTTACCTTTTATGGTTAACTCTTCTTTGGTAACTTCATCATCCTCTAAACTGATGTGAATTGGACTTGCTGGTGCCTAATTTTCTTCACTATTTTTAGGCCATTCTTCATCTATAATATCAATCTGTTTCTGGCCAGTTATCTGTACTTATTCACTCTCTAACTCAGCTATTGAGTTATTTTTTTGGCTCACAGTTGCCTTCTCATAACTGCTCTCCTCAGTAGGATTGAGTATCTTGCTCCATGTATCATGGGTTTCTTGTTCTAGCTCTATAAGCTTCTCTTCAATAAATTTATAAGCTCCCATTTTGGGTGAGAAACTTTTTGCATATTTCTCCATGATTTCATTGATTTTTTCTCTTTTTGATTCAAGAGGCATAAGAGAAACCAATGCTCTTTCTCTTATCCTTTTCTCCTCATGGAGTGTAAAAGTGAATCTAGAAGATATTCTAATCAACGATTCTTGTGGTACATCACGGGTAGTGAATTGTAGTGGGATATAATAGTGTCTGCACATCTTAGCTATAAGTGCATCTTCAATCTTATTCTATTCTATAGAATCCCATCTTAACCATTTCCTAATATTAGGATGTCCAAGAGATGGTGCTTCAGAAATGTACTTGCATATTTCATCAATGTCTTTAGTGGGTGATGTAACCTTTGCTACTTCCTTTTCTTGTTTTGTAGTGTCAAGTTCATCCATAGCTGAGTCCTCTAAATCCTCATTTGTCTGAATAAATTTTCTCCTTTTGGTAGGTTCCCTACCTGGTTGTTTTTCCTTTGGTGTGTCAGGTTTCCTCTTATACACCTTTCCTTTTACCATGGGAGAAGGAGTTGCATCCTTTGTTGTTTGACTCCTTGTTCTTGACTTCTTTGGTGGAGGGGGAGGTGGTGAATCAGACTTCTCTTCCTCTGATTCATTTTTCTCTGTTTTATCACCGATGGGTATCTATTCCTCAGTGATTTCCTCCTTGCCCTCTTGTTCCTCTTCACCTTCTCTTTCTTCTTCTCCTTCAGAAGATATATTCAAGTTCCTTTTCAAATTCTTCACCATTCTTTTTGACTATTTTACAGCCTTCTTGACAATAAGATTTGTTTTAATCTTCTGTTTGGCCTCTTCATAGGTACCAAATCTTAGTTCCTTGTTGTCCACTGGTTCATTTAATCGTGCCTTAATGCACTCATTGGCTAATCCTGCTTTGATTTCATATTCTAATTTAGAAATCCATGATTTCCTAGGTACTACTGCTTGGATGTATGTGAAATCAGTATCTACCATGAAACATATGTCTTCTCGGTGTTCCTCTATCAGACTTTCAGGATTTCTTGTCCTAGCTTGCAACATTTCCTTAATGGTTTTGAAATACTCATGCATAACATTATCAAAATCTGTTCCTAGTGATTCTATGAATTCACCTATCTAAATGGTTATGGGTCTGCTTGTATCCCATACAACTTTTCCTATGGAAGGAAAGTATTCTTCAAAATAAAAGAATATGCACATTATGAGGGAACCAAACTTATAAGTGTTTGTCCTTGAAGACCTTATTGTGCACATGTTCTCCTCCAACTTATGTAATAGGATCTCTGCAAGATCCATTTTCTTTCCCTGTTTCATGATCTTGTATGTTGTGCTCATATTTGTACTTGATATACTATTCATCCAGCTTTCTTAGAAGATCTTATATCCAACCACCCATGCTCCAAACTTCATCTCTACATCGGTAATGGTGTTGACCTTTAGTGCTCTTTTATTTGATTTAGCACCAATCAGTTTTTCCACTTCTACCAAAGATGGGTGCTTGTGAGCCTATGGTTTATTGGTTGTAGGATAACCTGTGACGACATGAATAACATCCTTTGTTATTGCCTTTGGCTTGTTTAGCCATAGAGTCTTGTTGTGAACTCTGCTAAGAACAATATTTATCCATTCTATTTTGAAGACCTTGGGAAAATGCAGTGCATTTGCGAGTCCCTTTACTTCCAAATGTTTGTGCTCTTCTTTGAGCTTTCCAGTATCATCGCATAGTACCCTATAGGCATTATATAGGTCTAGATCTCCTATTTCTAAGATCTTGTAGTGAATATCAGACCTTATGTGCTCTACCAGTAAAACCCTAGGTGGGATTCTGGAGAATGCTCTAAAATTTTCAGGTTGTGAAGCTATTTTAGGGTGTAGCTTGTATTTAGGTTCAACACACAAGCCTCTACTAACAAGCTTGGAGGATTTCTTCTTATCTTCCTTAATTTTCTCAACTCTAAAAGTTGATGCCATCTTGTTTGCAGAAATTTAGGGCTTTTCACAAAAAAAATAGTGCGGTCAGTGAGTGTGATTACTTATAGATTCTTTTTGATTGCCTGTGAATGTGAATGCTTTGTGTCAAATTAATTTCTGCTGGGTCACTCTTTAAATTTCTCTAAAATCGCTCTGCTCAAAAATTGCGAGTGCGAAAATGAGTTTACCCATCGGGATTTTATAACCTTTTTATGCCCTAAGTTGTCATTAATGCTTACCAACTCATCAGTATATGAAGATTAATTTTGTCGGTAGAGACATTCATAACATCTTCAGTGTCTGTGCAAAGCGTCGGGGTTCCTAGCGGTTTTGGAGACTTCATCGATGATTGTCGGTGAGGTTGCGAAGACAACTTTTGTTGATTCAACGTTCACTGTTTTCTGTCAGTTTATAGTTAGCTTGTGTAATGACCGATACATTCTGATAAGTAGTGCTAACTTTTCTGTGTGTGTTCACCGATGCAAATTATTCCCAATAACCGATGGTTTCTTTTCAATAGTTTAGAAAATAATAATATATTGCATCTTTATTCATGCTAATATTACAATATGAACTATGTGTAATGGAACCGATGCATAGTATAACTTGTCATAATGAAGTTCCATACTTACTTGTATAATTTAGTTGGATGTAGTGATGTCACTAGATCCATTGGATGAGGTGTCACCATTTGCATTGCTTGTTCCAGCACCTTCAGTGTTTGTGGATTTTACCCACATCTTGTTTCTCATTCTCTTGATGTCATCAATGGTATTTCCATTGGGATGTGTACTTGTGTCTTTCAATCGGTCTTTGCAATATTTTATTACATGTCCAACCTTATGACAATGCAAACATGTCATACCTAGATTGGTCCAACCTCTTGACCTTCTGGTCCACTTCCTCATACAGTTGGCAGCAATATGACCATACCTTCCACATGCTGTGTAGTTTACCCATGTGTTATAGTCATAAATATATGAGTTACCTACTCTTGTTGGTTTGTTGCTTTTATCAGTTTCCTTTGGTGTCCATGACTTGTTGTTCTTTTTTCAGCATTCCTTATGTGTATGCCCATTCATCTTGCAGGTAGGACAGTACTTGTCCATATAGGTTTTTCTCTTTGGATCTGCACTCATGTGCCTTGTGTCCTTTATTTTGACATTTATAACAATTACCAATAAAAGTAGATTGTGCTTGAGAAATACCTTTCATTTTTCTTCTGTAGATGTTTGAGGTGTGGTCTGGTTTTCCACAGTGATTGCATGACAGCTTCTTGGATCTTGGGGCTATGAAAGCATTCCTCTGATCTGGTTGATTAGAAGATTCACCAGTCTTGTTGTACTCTAATCCTATGTATTTGTTGACTCTTCTCTGTCCATTAAGAAAATCATCCATCCTTTTGTTGCTATCTTCAACCTTTTTGATCAATTTGTTGTGTTGATTCTGGACTTTGATTTCATGTTTCAATTTTTCATTCTCTTCTCTTAGCTCACCAATGATCTGTATTCTTTCAATGAGTTCTGTATTTAGTCTATTTGCTTCTTGACTCAAAAGAATAATCTGGTTGGTAACCTCATGGTGATGCTCAGTAAGTCTTTGAATCTCTGATTCTTTCTCTTGTAGCTTCTATGTTATTTTCCTCCTATCATCAATGGCTAGTGTTCTTTCATTTTTAGCTTTTCTTGCATCCTTAATGACATCAATCATTTTTACCATTTGAGTCTCTTGACCGATTTGCAGCATCTTGAGTTGATCTGTTAGATGTAGATTGACCTCTTGTAGACTTGTAATTTCTTCTACTGATGCGTCTGAAGCTTTGCACGTCGATGATTCTGCTGTATCAAAGTAATCTTGTATTTCTAATTCTTTGTAGTCTTTTTCATTCAGCCTAGTTGCCATAATCTTTCTTTCATCAAGAATTTTTCTTAATTTGATTCTCGCCTCTTTATACTGTTCATAGTTTATTTGCATCTATAACTGCTCATTCTCAATAGTCATATCCAGTCTGTACTTTTCCATTTCTCTGATATTTTCTCTTAAGTCTTTAATCTTTTCAAGAAAGAGACTTAGCTCTGATACCAATTGTTGGAATTATGTTTGAATGATGTACTAAGAGGGGAGGGGTGAATCAGTACCTCTAAAAATTTTCTTGGTTAGCCCATTAACCCTTGATCATTAGGTTTTAAATTATATTATCTAACTGTTCATCTTTCTTTATGTATATGCAATTATATCATAAGTTCTTTAGTATGTAATCATAAAAGAAACATTCATGAAAATAGATAACACATGACACAAGATATGATATCGCAGAAAACTCCTGTTAGGAAGTAAAAACTACGGTGGAGATTGTTACCCACAAGACTTCACTATCTCCAGATAAGAAGGTGTCGGTTAAGGCTTACAATTGGTCACTTCTGATGACCTACCATGTTAGGAGTATTACAGTGGAGACTTGTTAAGATCTACTTCGTTTGAAGCTTTAGCAACACAGTTAAGTGTGCACTCTGTTAAGAGATTTGTAAAGAATGATTAAGTCCACCTTCTACAAAAGGATTTTAGATGTGATGCACTTGTTAGAATGCAACCACATAAGTCTTTGATCTGATGATGTATGCAATCTCTAATTGCTCATAATAGATCCAATAAAGCTTCCTATGTATGAGTAATCATCCTTCCATGATTGAATAATACCTTTATCTGCTCATCGATAGCCTCTGTGTGTTCTTGACAAATGATATGATCTATTTATAAACTTTGCATGAATTCAGACTTCTTCTCCTTAGATGCTCATTGTGGCTATCAACAACAATGAATTCATAACTCACAATTGATTTGAACATCTATTTATACTAGATTTTAGCTCTATTCTTGATTCATGCTTCACAAGTTAACTCTAGATCCAAGGTTTACAACTTGACCTTGATCTTTAGTTAGATATGTTTTAGATCTATTAGGATTCTTTAAAACATTTACATAAAGCTTTCTTGACCCTTAAGTTATGATTTAAAACAAATTAAAACACTATAAATAGAATTGCATTGCTTTATCTGACGTGTAAAACTCAGATCCACTATTTGCGGATTCTCTAACTGACTATCGGTTATGAATGTCGATTTTCTTTATCGTCGGTGTTCCTTTCTTGAATTGGTCGTCGGGTATGTTTTTTCTGCTCTGTCAGTTTTGTTCTCAAAACTGTGTCGTTAGTGATGATCTCAATGTTATGTTATTGACCCATCGGTGATGTCCTTTTCACTTTGTCGGTGCAACACTTGTCAGTGTTTGTCAGTCAATTCCATACTTAGCATTTTCTCATGACCTTTGTGTTCTGTCGAGTATGATCGTTGTTCACCGGTAATGCTTGTAGTTCGCCGGTAATGCTTGTACCGATGATCTCTATCAATGTTTTTCACTAAGTGTACTAATGGAAAAATTAATGTCATCAACCAATACCACATAAAGTACTACCACATGATCACATAGGACTGGTTGAGAGAAATTAGGTTGGGTAATAAGAGCACGACCCAAAATTGATGACAACATGCACATGCATTGAAACCCACAATATCATAAAAAACAAAATTCAAACCTCTGGTTTTACCCCCTGATAGCAAACTAACCCCCTCAGACAACCGACACATATCAATTCATATAAAAGAGAAACACACAATCCATTTAACTTTCATTCAGAAACACACATCCTGACATGATAAAAAGATGATTCTAGAAAGACAATCAATATTCAGTGATAAACTCATTTATAGATAACACTATTCAAATTAGTTTATCTGATAAATTACTAACACAATATAATTCAATTTTCCAAAGAAAATGCACATCAAGCCTATATAGACCAATTTATAAAATCCACCTCATATAAATTAATCTATTTAAAAATTACTAAAAAAACTAAATATAATTACAAGTAAAAAATAAATTTATTTTTTTGAAAATATAATTTCTAAAAATAGAACCCCACTCCATGCGAATTCTAAAAAAAAACTTTTTTTTTCTTTTGAAAAAATATAATTTCTAAAAATAGAATACCACTCCATGCGAATTCTAAAATTTTTTTCTTTTTTTTGAAAAAATATAATTTCTAAAAATAGAATACCACTCAATGCGAATTCTAAAATTTTATTTTATTTTTTTTCATTTTTTTGAAAAATTATAATTTCTAAAAATAGAATACTATTGCATGCAAATTCCAACAAGAATTATTTTAATACAAATAAATAAATCTTTCTTAAATAACATGCAAATAAATATATCTTATAAATACTTATTCTTTAAAAAATCTTATCTAATTAATTTTCATAATAAAAGAGAGAACATGCATTTAATCTTATTTTATATTTACATGCAATAATATTAAATTACTTAAATAATAAAACATGCAATCTTATGCAAACAAGAGAAATATTCTAAATTTAATAATAACTCTTTATTTCTTTAAAAGGATTTTCTAAGCATGCAAATTGATAAAAACAAGAAAGATGTCTAATTTAATATTTTTTTTTATTTTTTTTTTCAAAAAGAGTTTTCTTTATTTTAAGCATGCAAATTGATAATGACAAAAGACATTCTATCTCTAATATTTTAATTTATTTTCAAGAAGAGTTTATTTATCAAGTATGTAATTTTAACTCAATTGTTTTGTTTTCATGCAAATCTGGACTTGGTTTTGGCAAGAACATGACAAAGGTGAATTTTCCACTTTCAAGGTAAGATATTCACATATCTGAGGGATAAACCCTTTCTTGGCAATAATCATCAATTTTCTTAAAAAATGATATTTTTTCCAAATTGAAACTCTAAAGGCAATTTTGAACAAATTCATTTCCACATGAAAACCCTAATGCCCATTTTGCAACTAACACCCAAAAATAAAAAATTTATGCCCACAAGCACAGATCTGACATGCAAACTTGAAGAAAAACACAAAATTAAAACAAGAACATATTTCTTAAATTTTAAATCAATAAACCACACAATAATCAAACAAGGAAGATCACACAAAGGATCCTAGCTTTTCGGATGCATGGAAGACAAGGATCCGAAAGCTAGAATTGACATGAACAAAATCCAATCTCAATAACTGATAAGAGGAACACAATCCACAAATGCAAGCAAAAAAAAATTCCAAATGTGCTCCAAAATGCTCTCAAGCTTTCACAAATCCTTCATCACCTGATTTTCCTTTCTCCCCTGATTGAATAATCTCCAAAATGGCTTTCAATCCAAGGATATAGAAAACCAAGCAATTAGGTTTTCAAAAAGTGAAAAACCTAAAGGAAATATAAATTATCTAATTAATAATTAAAAGAAAATTTGTATTCTCAATTTTCACTTAAACCATGCATAACTTAACTTTAGAATATGAAAGCAAAGTGTTAAATTGAAAATGCATGTGAGAATATTTCAATTAAATAAATCAATTAATCATGCAACTTAAAGCAATATTTATTAAATCAATTTTGCACTACTAATTACAATTAATTTAATTTAATATTTATTAAATCTTAATTATTTAAATCAAGACTTAATAATTAAATCAATTAATTAAATATAGGCATTTAATTAATATTTCATTATTAAATAGCCATATATTTCATATATTAATATTTTAACCTTATTAAAGGTGCAATAATTAACATTAATATTTTCCATAAATATTCATTAAATAATTCAAGCCAAAAGCATCATTAAATCACCTAAAAACTATCTAAACAGATAAGCTACTAAAATAGACAAATAACTGAAACATAAACCCAACACACACAAACAGGCTCACGAATCCACGTCACTTGACGGATTCAAACACTAGGGTAGTCAATCAGATTCTTGTCCAATTCTAAGACAAAATAAGGGTTTAGGGTATGGATTTAGACCTGAATATTATCTCCCCTTTCTTACCATTGAGATACTGCGATAGGGCACGCTCACTCCTGCCAATTTCGGGAAGACATAGCCCGGTACCTGCAAACCTGTCATCACAAAGATGAGCATATATCCATGCAATATAGCAAACAATGGTTGAGACTAGTTTATCATGTGGATCTCGCCGAAGCAAGTAACTACAACTCTATCCCATACCATACCAAACATAGAAAACAGTAATGAAAAAACATCACAATAATCTATGTGCATATAAATATGGGGTCAGTATTGTTAGAAAACCTTAATCAAAATGATTTCATAACATAAACATAACTAACATGAAATAATCACAAATCATATGCAAATAGATGATATAATACAACTAACAATGGATCAATACCATAATGAAAAGTAATACATGAATATCCTTAAAATCACCTGAAATAACCAGCACAAACATAAAAGGGCCTAAAAGAGATTAGAAACTGACACAAACATGCAGACTAAGGGGTAGGTATTACATCCTCCTCCCCTAAAACTAGGCTTACTCCTAGAAGCCAATAACTAAACAAGTAAAGAATCAACATGATTTGTACTGTAGTGCTACACCCTCTATTTATTAAGATCAAACAAGAAGGTACACCCAACTCATAAACACCAAAAGAAGATACCAATCAAACCAAACACTCATAGGTGTAAGAAATATGTCACTCTAGAGAAATTGCAAGTCACTCAAAGAGAAAGAAAACAAGCAACAACAAGTTCTTCAAACTAGGACTCCATCACCACAACACATCACACACAACACACATCAACTATCATGCTATAACAGAAAAGGAAGTCAAATGACCATCACCAAGTCTTCATACAATCCACACAAAACAGAAAGAAGAAAGCCATCTTCTCACTATCAAAACACTCCTATAGATGATTACGAACTTCATGAGCATCGACGAGACTAGAGACCCTAGAGTTTCAATCATAGATCCTAGCACAATTTGAGCCTCAGTGGGTATCCACCTATAGTAACCAAGAATAAACATCACTCCCAAATCAAGTGGGAAGAACCACACACAAGAATAAGAGATCATGAATAATGACTCTAAAGACACAAGGAGACAAGTGTTAATATGCACTACTAACCAACTAACGGGAACGCAATTTTTCCATAGCTCCCAGTGTAGAAACGTGTGCTCTGATACCAAGTGTAATGCCCTACTACGGAACCCAGGAGAACTAACCTAAACATGCAACCAAGATAACAAGATAATTTTTTTTTTAAATGTTTATAAACAATAATGTTAACAACGCGGAAGCAACACATGAGATAACATGACATACACATTAGTACAACTCAACAAAGGTTACAAAACTTAAGGGTTCCTTGACATAGAATTACTTAAGCATACTAATCTATGAAGAACAACTATAAAGTACATAAAATAAAGGATATATCAACTGAATCCAATAATATACATCTCACATAATAAGACCTCATATACAACTGAATCAACATCCACTGCACATGTCGCAGGGTATGCAACAATACATAACAAGACAATACAATACACAAATTTGAAGATTGTTAATGGTAAAGGCATCACGCCTTCTTGACATGGGAGTTATGCCTCAAGCACAAATATGAAGATTGTTAATGGTAAAGGCATCATGTCTTATTGACATGTGTCCAAATCAGATCTTGAGCTCGCAGGTAACTTAAACAAGATCAACGGTCGTGTTCTAAAGATGATAAAGGTTTAAACCTGAGCCATTTATAGGATGTTCCGCACCACCTATGACCGTTAGAATATGGTTTTCAAATATTCAAATCCTTTTCTCAGAGTTTTCATGGTAGTGGCATTATTTTCAAGTTGCAAACGACGTAGATGGACCAGGATGATCTTTCTGGTCAAAGTTATGGTGATTGGAGATATCTAAAAGATATATCTAATTATTTCGGATATTTTCTAAGGTGCATTAATTTGTAGAGGTGACAATTTTAGGATTTCTAGTTATTTTGAAAGAATATCTTTTGTAACCCTAAGTTTTCTGATATGATCTGCATTGATGGTGAATTGACTCCCGAGCCATGGTGGTTGAGGATTTTGTATATAAGTAGTTTTAGAAGTATTTGTAAAGGGGGTTTGGATTGTAAATGGACTTTCTATGAAATTTTTCCTTTCCTTGAGCCTTTTTTATATGTATGTAATTCTATGGAGGTTAGACTTATGTAAGACTTTCTGTGACATGTTTCCTATCCTCAAGTTTTCATGTACCTGTAATTCTCTCTGAAGCATAATATAGTGGTTAGTTGTTGGAGAAATCTTTGAGTTATTTTAGCATTGTTTCTTTTCTACATTTTTGTGTACTATTGTGAATGATTGATAAAGATAATCTTGTGAATTTTATTCATTCCTTGTTATCTTGTCTCATTTCTTCCCCTATCTGCTGGAGTGAATGTTTGATTGCAGGTCATAGTGTGTGTCTATCTTCTTGAAAGCTACTTTTGTGAAATATTTTATTTCCTTGAGCAGTTTTCATCTTGGACCTTTCTATGAAACAATTTTGCAAGCCTATTTAGAAAGTTGTACTTGTTTCAGTTCAGGGGTTTCATGCTAACTCTTAGCCATTTATGTTATGATTCATGTCATATCTGGTGTATCACATAATAGATAAAGTTCTTTCTTTATTCCCTTTCAGTTTCCTTCTTCCCTTTTCCTCCTATGTTTTATTTCAAGTACCAAGAGAAAAATAGGTGATTATCCAAGAGGAACCGGCCAAGAATTTGGAGGTCTCACTTCAATTTTAGCAGGGTCCCACAAACTGGAAGTGATTCCCATGTTATACCAAATCACTAGACTCTCGAGTTTAGTAGGTTGCAAATTTGGTGTATAACAGTTATGGCACGCCCAGTGGGACCCAAAAAAGGAATTTCATCTTATAAAAAGCTATGTTGTCTCTGATATGATGATTTCATAGTACTGACCTAAAAGTGTTTTTTTGAGGTATATGTAGTGACTCCACTGGTGTCTAGGACAAGAAGATCTAGTCATACTAAGGTTTATGAGAAAGATAGAAACAAGAAGCTCAAATCCTTCTAAATTTTTGCAGTTTTCTTCAACAAAAAGGAAAGGGAGAACATCCCAAAGGACATCCCCTACAAGGATAGTGAAGTCTACACCACCTGTTATAGAAAAAAGGCCCTTTTTGTTTCATACAAGAAGTAGAGGATGATCTTTAAGAAAAGAGTTCCTAAGAGATTCAACATCACTTACTGGTTCGAGTGCAACCCATATAATGGTTATTCAAAAAATATCAATCCCTACTATAGCAAGAAAAATTGCATTTGTACCCTTCAATCAAGGTAGCCCATTAAATTTTTCCCAACACCATGATGTACCTCTAGCAGCATTGAAAAAATTTCCTGATTTCAAAGGTGAAATCCAAACAATAGCTTGTGAGCACATTAGCAATGTGGCTACCATATTTAGTGTATATCATATTACAAAGGAAGATGTGGCTACCAAGTTGTTTGCAGCCTCCTTCAAAGGTAAAGCCCTGGAGTGGATTAGAACTTTAGCTATTGGATCCATTGATTCATGGGATAGACTTGGAGACTCCCTTAGAAATTTTTTTGAAGATAAATCAGATTATCTATCCCTAGTAGAGCAAATCACTACTATCAAGAGAGCCCCTCAAGAACATATGAAATATTTCAATAACAAATTTTTTAAGACATGCAATAGGATTCCTATTTCTATAAAGCCTTCAACAGATTATGCTTTACTATATTTCTTGAAAAGTTTAAACATCAATATATCTATCATGATCTAGTCTATGGGAGGTACCTCACTTCTCCAGGCTTTTGATATAGTTGTTAAAGTAGACAATTGTCTGATTCAAGCTTGTATGGTAGCACCAAGGCTGCCCATGCCTATCTTCCCTGATATTCAGCCCAATATGCCTATACACATTCCTCCATTCGCTCCTATATCTACTGTAATAGCATCTCAAGCTAGTTCAAACATTGATGAATTAAAGGTAGGCCCTTTCCATGAACTGCAAGCAATTATAAGCTTATTGCAAAATTTTTGTAATGAGTTGACCAATATCAAAAGACAAAATCAAGGGGTTAGACCACCTTTTCAAGAACAAAATGAAGGCCTCAATCAACAATATAAAGGGCAAGGACAGTCCTCTCAACAAAATAGACCACCATACCAACAAAATTACCAAAGGTAGAGGAAAAATTTAAATGAAATGTCATTTTAGCCTTAGAACCCATTGCCTCTTAATTCTAGAAATGTAGTCAGCGAGATGGTCCCAACACAAAACAACGTAGCAACAGAAAAGTAATGGTTTTTCCTTGCAATCAACCGCATAATCAAGCTATGTATGTTTGAATGGGTTGATGAACCAAGAACTAATGGTGCAAAATGCATCAAGAAAACATTTGGATACATCTTCTAGTGGATCAGTGCCACAACAAGATTCACAACCTAATGAGACTGCATTCTATAATTGGCAAGGAGAAGATTTTAGTGGTGTGAATGGTGAATCTTCAATTGCAGCTAATACTAGATCCAAAAGAAGATCTCTAGACATGGAGAAAAAGGAAGAGAGGGGAAAGACTACCACATCTTTAGAATCATAAAAAACACCAACTATTGACATACTGAAAATATCTCCCATCATGCCAATTAGGAGGGCAATCTCCCAAAGATGTAGAGCCCACAATAGTGAAAGGACACCAGAAAATACAGACAACGGTGCCATTCATTATTGTGGATAATATGAATAAAATGAATGTGACCATGACCATGTGGTATTCCTTGTCTATCTTGGGACAACTTGAGATCTTGAAGAAGGCAATATCTCAAGAAGAAATCCCACAATAGCTGATGGTGTTGCCAAGTCGATATTAGTTAATTATGATCAAGAAAAGAAAGTTCAAAGCAAAAACACCTAGGCAGATGTTGAAGGTAAGAACATGAAACCACCTCCGATTTATGTATCATTGATAATTGGGAATTTCCTAGTACATGATTATATGGTAGATAGTGGAGCAACAAGTTCAATCATGCCTAAGAAAGTAGCTGACCAATTGGGGCTAAAATATGAACCATTTCAAAAGGGAGTGGTACAACTTGATGTTTCATCAGTAAACACACTATGTGTAATCAAAGATGCAAGTGTAGTCCTTCATTCTAGTCCTAATTTCTCTATCCTTAGATAGACATTTATGTCATAGATCTCCCTCATCTTTTTTCCTTATGTCTATCAAGAGAATTCACAGCCAAGATAGGAAGATACCTTTCTTTTGATTGGTCTCAAATTCTTTTTCATACTAGATATGGGACCAAAGTGACTATCAAATCTGAGTCATTAGCAGCACACCATATAAAACCTTATGTGTCTAATACCTCCAATTCAAGCTGCCTTGCATTTGATAATAAGGATGTTTCAGTCATCAAAGAAATAGATACCCAGATAGAAAACATTCCAGATATCTACCTAGATGAGTGAGGAGCATGAAATACTTCAGAGGCTTAGGCTAGTGTTGTCTGGGATGCTAGTTTGGGGAGCTACATGCTCCAAGAAACTGGCCTCATAATGCCAAATCTTTTCAAGGAAACTAGTGAAATATTAGAGCAAAGAAACAAAGTTTGGGAGTTGTTCTTTGATGGTGCTAGAAGTAAACATGGTTCTGGTGGTGGTGCAGTGCTTCTCTCTCCTAAAGCTGAGAAATACTATGCATCTTTTAGATTTAGTTTCTCTTATACAAGCAACACTACTGAGCATGAAATTTTGATTAATGGACTAGATTAGGCTAGGAAACGAGGTATCAAGGCTTTGAAGGTTCACGATGATAGTGAATTAATTGTAAACCAAGTAAAGGGGATAAGTGAAACTAAGAATGATACTTTAAGAGCTTACAAGCATAGGGTGTGGGATGTAATTGAGGATTTTCAAGCTTTTAATATAATTGTAATTCCTAGGAAGCTGAATCAACATGCTGATAGGTTAGTTGTTGTTGGATCTCAATTTGATATCCATAATAACATTTCAGTGAAAAGTGATCAACAACATGTAAATATTATTGTTAGGCCTTCCATTCCTGATAATGATGTCAATTGGCAAGCATTTGAAATTGATGAGAAAATTATGCAATTCTTGCTGGAAGAGGAAATTTTGTCACTGCACAATCAAGATAGATTGAAGTAAAACTATGATGATCAAGTGGTACAGCTCAAGTCTAATATGTTTCCTAAGGGTCTTGTAACTTTAGAATTAGTATTCAACATAGATGATCAAGCCAGAAAGAAAAAAAAACTAGCTTGCTAGTTCAACAAGAGCACTATACTGATTTGGAGCTTGATCCATGTAAAAGTTTGAAATTTGGAAAGGTAAGCACAAATTCTGAGAAGTAGTCTTACACCCAATTGTTTAATGAGTTCAGTGATGTTTTTTCTTGGAAATATAAAGATCTGAAAGGTTTTGATTCAACAATTTCTCAACATACCATTGAACTAGAGACTAACGCTTAACCAATCAAGCAAAATTAAAGGCATGTTAATCCCAAGATAGAGCCACTCATGCATAAAGATGTTCTTAAATTAATTGAGAGTTTTATCATATACCCCATCATGCATACTAGTTGGGTGTCCAACCTTGTTCCTATAAGGAAAAATAATGGAAAATTGAGGTTGTGTGTTGACTTTAGGGACCTAAATAGGGCATCCTTGAAAGATCACCACCTTTTGACATCCATGAAACAAATTTTGCAGTGTGTCTTTGGTTCTGAACATTTCTCATTGCTAGATGGTTATTCAGGATATATTCAGATCCTAGTCAATAAAGAAGATCAATTTAAAACTGCATTCACAACCAAATGGGGAACTATGGCCTATCAAAAGATGCGTTTTGGTTTCTCAAATGCAGGTGCAACCTTTCAAAAGGCTATGAACATGGCTTTCAATACCCTCATGTATAAGTTTGTACTAGTGTACTTGGATAACATTAATGTCTACTTGAAACATGCAGCTAATCATATTAAGCACTTAAGGAAAATATTTGAAAGGTGTAGGGAGTTTGGAATCTCTCTCAACCCTAATAAATGTGTGTTTGCAGTGCATGAAGGTAGACTATTGGGCTATATTGTTTCCAAGCAAGGTGTCATAGTGGATCCTGAAAGGATTGCAACCATTTAGAGATACCCTTACCATCCCATAAGAAGAATCTACAATCCTTTATAGGTAGAATTAACTTTGTTAGGTGTTTCTTGCCTAACATTGCAGCTCTTTTGAAACCTCTAACAACTATGTTGAAGAAGAATACAGTCTTCAATTGGATCTGAGAAGGAAAAAAAAAATTTCCAAGCCATTAAGGAGGCTGTGATAGAGGCTCCTACCTTACTAAATCTTGATTTCAACTTGGATTTCATTCTATATGCTTATGGGGATTTTGAGGTCATCTCTGCAATGATAACTCAAACAGACTCAGAAGGATTAGAGAAGCCCATTGCTTTCTTTAGCAAAGGCTTAGAGGAGTATGAATAAAGACATAGAAAAACATGTTGTCACTATTGTGAAAAGCCTCAAGAAGTTCAGGCACTTATTGACCCATAATAAGGCACATCTAAGAGTCACTCATCCAAGTGTCAAATAATTATTGCTTAGTAAAGACTTAAACAAAAAAAAAGATGGTTGGATAACTAGAGTCATGGAATATGATGTAGACATTCAAGTTACCAAGCTAGTCGGAGGTAGGGGTCTTTGTGAACACATAACTGATGATGAAGCTTTAAAGGATCAAGACCAAATAGATTCATCCCTAGTTATACATGCAACAAAGGATCCTAATAGGGCAACAAGTTGGTTGCCAAATATTGTCCATTTTTTGAAGATAGGTGAGTACCATGTAGGCTTTAATTCAACAAAGAGAAGGTACTATAGGCTGTAGTCTATCCCTTTTGTGCTAATAAATGATGTTCTTTTTAGAAAGGATCATAGTGGTGTCCTTAGGTGCATTAATTCACAACAGATAGCAGATGTTTTATATGAGTTTCATGATGGACCTTCTAGAGGCCATTTCTCTCCTAGGACCACTGCTTTCAAGATCATGAGTGTTGGGTACTATTGGCCATCTAATTTTAAGAACATTCATGCCTATGTGATGAAGTGCATGAAATGTGCCATGTTTTCAGGGAAAGAAAGGCTTCTAGCTCTACCTATACAACAAATCAAGACAGAGCAACCATTTGTAAAATACAGAATTGACTTCATAGGCTCTATTAACCCCGCATCTAGTGCATGGAACAAATGGATAATCACTACAAATGATTATTTAACTTTTTGGGAAGAGGCCACTGCATTGAAGGAGGCTAATGAGATAGTCGTCTTAAATTTCTATGATGATATCATTCACAAGTTTGGGATTCCTGATTCTATAATATATGTTAATGCACTTGGTTTCATAGGATTAAGGGTCACTGACTGGGCATTTAGGCATGGTATTTATCTCAATACTAATTCAAATTATTACCCTCAGGGCAATGGGTTGGCAGATTCCACCAATAAGAATCTGATCAGAATAATCAAAAGGAATTTACAAGACAATAAGAAAGATTGACACTCCATGTTGAAACCTGCCCTATGGCTGGACATGATTACTCCCAAAAAGATAATTGGGAACTTTCCCTACATGCTAGTTTATGGTAAGGAGGATAATCTTTCCATTCTACTAAATTACTAGCTTTCGATCTTGTTTCCCAAATTGTTATGTTTGAAGAAGGGGATCCTTTGCAGGTATGTTATGCTCAGCTTATGGAGCTGGACAAGAATAGGTGCAAAGTTGTGCAACTATCAAGTTTCAATAGATGCAAACCAAGAAAAGTTTTGAGAGGAGAGAAAGATCAAGGAAATTTAAGGTTGGAGACATAGTCCTCAAGTGGGATGAATTCAAGAGAATACCTGGTAGGCATACCAAATTTGATTCATTTTGGGGAGGCCCATTTATGATCACATAATGTAAGGAGCATAATGCTTTTCATCTCTAAACACTTGAAGGAGAAAGCTTTCCAATTGCAGTCAATGCTTTTCACTTCAAACCTTGTTTTGAGGTTTGTCCTACTTTGTAAATAAGTTGTTTTCCTCTAAGTTCTTTTGCACAGTCAGTTGTTGTTGTTTATAGGTCTTTTCTGTTAGAGTAATAGACCTTTTGGGTTATTAATTAAATCATTTTGATCTAATTACTAACTCACCTATTCACTCTAGTTGCTTAAGCTAACCTTAGGGTTTCCCTTTTAGGGTTTCATGATTCTTTTTTAAGGAATCAGCTCTTTGTATTTCATAATGGAGATATTGTTCATAATAGATTATTCTTTTGTATGTGAACATGATGCCTCTGATACTTTGGCCTCCATAGTTTTTCTCTTTTTTTGTTCTTTTTCTTTTTCCATGTGATAGGGTTATGCATGCAGGTGTTCTTGGAAGATTAGTTTTTCACCTAATCTAACATGGTATCAGAGCCATCCTACAGCTCTTTGTTCATGTTTTGTTGAAGTGGTTCAAAAGCAGGAGGTTTTTCAAGTTTTTAGAATTTTTTTATTCGGATTTAGAGGTGGGCTTTGTTTCTGGTCACTTTGGGCTTAAACGGACATCACCATTAAGCTCAAAGCACCCAAAAACCCCAAAATCTATATAAAAATTATCCATTTTGGACAACGTTGGCTCTGAGGCAAAAAAATTTGGTTTCTAAGGTCGTACGGGCACGAAAACTGAGAAAAAAAATTTAAAAAAAATATTTTTTTAATATTTTTTGTGCATTAAAAAATGCGGCCAGTGCTTTTGATGAAGGCACCGCCACTGCGCCAATGCCACTCCACCACGGCTAGCCCTGCCGCCTAGCCCACCGCGCCCTCCTCTGTGGCCCGCTCTTCCGGCCCCCGCCACCCAGCCCACCGCTACCCGGCCCCCGCCAGCCCAGCTTCGCCAGCCCGGCACTGCCGCTTGGCTTTGCCGCCTTGCGGGTTTTAGCCCCGCAGGCTCCTCTCTCCCCCAGCAGAGGTCACATTGGTGACCAAGGGCTCTGCCTTCAGCCCCCTACACACGCCATACACCCAGGGGCTAGGAATTTTTAGGCCCCAGGGGATAATTTTTTTTTTTTTGGAGCCCTTTTGACCGTCTGCTGGTGTTTTTGCTCTATCTTGAGCAAACAGAGGTCTTTTTCCAACTTCTTTATATCGTTGGAATGCTCTTTCGAGCTCTTTTCGATGATGGAGGTTGGGGTTTTGGGTTCTGCCATTTTGACAGTGTTTTTTTCTGTCAAAGTCTGATGTTTGTTTTTGCCTTCCGAGAGCTATATCTTGCTCATCCAGACTCATTTTTTGGCAAACCAGATATTGTCAGAAAGCTGGTTCAGTGAGTTTTTCAGTGGCAGGGGTATTTTCTCTGAATTCTACTCCAGGTTCTTTCTCCTATGAGTTTTTCACTTTCGCACTCTGGCAGATTACATGGGTTCTATAGGTCCTAGGATCTCTTCTTCTGGCTCACTCTTCTTTCTAACTTTCTGAGCATTGTATACTTCTCTTCTGTAGAATTCCTTTTTTTGTAAATGCACTAAGATAAAGTGTTGGCTTTTACATATCTGGGATTTTGAGCACCTTGTGTTTGTTTGTACTCGCACTCAGTTATAAAGTGCCATGGGGGGTTATGATGGTTTTGTCTTATGTGCTCATCCACCTTTCTCAAGTGAGTGTACCTTCCATGACATTTGCCCCATGCTGTGTGTCTAGAAGATCATTTCTTCTACTTCGACACCGCCCTTTATCCTGTGCTTATACCTTCTTCTACACTGGGTGTTCCTGATTCTTCTTCTTGTAGTTGTTTCTTGCATTGCATTTCAGTGTTCCTGTCACACCTCTCCCTGTTCAGCATTATGGGGGGGTTCACCTGTTGGTTCTATTGCTTCCTTGGTTCGGTTGAGTGATCTATGTATTCATTTTTTGTTCCTATGTACTAGGCGAATGCAGTGGCTAGGCACCTATGCATTTCGGTGAGATGGATCATCCACTATATAGACACTTGTTCATTCCTACTTTTAGAGGTCACCTCTTCGATTGATCAGCTCTTCAGAATTTGTCTTCTCTACCTGGTCATGCACTATTTTAGTGGGGGTTCCAGCAGTTACTTCTGACAGTGTTTGCAGCTCCATGCTTTGGAGATGCTATACATGCTCTTTCTTTGGGAAATTTTTCCTAGATTGAAGGTTTTGTTTCCTTCATCTAGTTTATCTCTTTTTGAGGTGGCATTTTTCCCGCTGGGTTTTCTCTATTTCACCGCTTTATAGAGATTTCTTGTATTTGGGTACCTGATCAGGCCTTTATTGCCTGGACCCATCTTTTATTCTTTCTGCAGTAGTCTCCTAGGTTTTGGCTTCTCCCTAAGCTTATCTTAAGGGGGGTTGGTAGAGTAATAGACCTTTTGGGTTATTAATTAAATCATTTTGATCTAATTACTAACTCACCTATTCACTCTAATTGCTTAAGCTAACCTTAGGGTTTCCCTTTTAGGGTTTCGTGATTCCTTTTTAAGGAATCACCTCTTTGTATTTCATAACAGAGATATTGTTCATAATAGATTATTCTTTTGTATGTGAACATGATGCCTTTGATATTTTGGCCTCCATAGTTTTTCTCTCTTTTTGATCTTTTGCTTCTTCCATGTAACAGGGTTATGCATGCAAGTGTTCTTGGAAGATTAGTTTTTCACCTAATCTAACATTTTCCTTGTTTTGGTTTTATTTATTTCCTATTATTTTTCTCCCCTTCTTTCATTCCTCCTATTTTCCCGAGTTCTGAGTTTTGTGTTTTTTTTGAATTAATGCCCAATGAAATGTTCAAAGTATAGTGGTATTCATATGTCTAGTAGGAAGAAATTCAGCAAAAATTGCCAAAACAGTTACCCAAAATTTCCTATCCTATGATCTTTTGGCTTACAAGTGGAGTAAATGTACTCCCACAAGGTTTGAGCTTAACTTGTATGAAATGTTCCCATGGCTCTGCGTTCTCTCCCATGTTTCTACAAAGTTTCTAGGCCTAGTTAGAAACCCTTATTTCATTTTTATGGAAAACCCCTTAAACACTCAGACTTTAGTTGTTGTTTTAAAACGACGTTACTTTTTAAAGCCACTTAAGTTCCCTTTTCCACGTGTTTTAAGTTACCATCAGGAGGGCCAAGTTTCCCTTCTCCTTGTGGGATTACTTTTCCTACAGTTTATTTCCTAAGTCCCGTAATTATTTACCCCCATGCGACAACAGATTCTTCCTTATCCAAGGATCTTCGCTTTGCCTCAACGCAGAGATCAAATACTAAAGATTCTTCAAGGAATCAAGCTTTATTGATGCATGTCTGTGGTGGAATAGGCTTGTAGTGGAGTAGTATATCAGTGGGGCAGGTGGAATCCATCTGACGGTCATTGTTTTTCCTTTGTCACCAGATCAAGCTTTGAATATTATTTAAGGCATCACGTCATTGTGCCACGTGGACAGTGGGGTCATCTTTCTTTGAAGGCTAAGAGAATTTAATATGTGGTCAAGTTTCTTTTAATCAAATGGCTAGCACTTTTCCTGTGAGTGGAGATTCTTGACAGTTAGTGCTTAAGGCATTGCGCCATGTCGACATGTGTCAGGTTGTCAGAATTTGGGCCCGTCAGCGGCTTGTTAATCTCTAGGAAGGTTTTTTTTTATCTTCTGGCTAGCACTTTTCCTTAGAGTTCAGATGCACGAAGGATAATGCTTAAGGAATTTCCCCACAAGGGCATGTGTCCTTCCCGTTTAAGTGGACCTGCAGTTTTAATGGAAAGGGTTAAATTTTATCACTTATTCTAGCTAGTATTCATCGTGTGGATAGTCCTTTACCTTAAAGTAAAGGTGCTCGACATATATTGTATGAGGCATCACGATCATTCGACATGTGGAAAGGTGGAAAATCTAAGGAAGGTAAAATTAGAGTAGGTTAGTTTTGATTGGATGTTGGGCGTTATGCCTCAAGCACAAAGACGAAGATTTTTAATGGATTTAAGGCATCATGCCTTCTTGACACGTGTCTAGATCAGATCTTGAGCTCGTGGATAATTTAAAATGGATCGACAGTCGTGTTTTAAAGATGATAAAGGTTTAAACTTGAGTCGTTGATAGGATGTTCCGCGCCACCTATGACTGTTAGAATTTGATTTTCAAATATTCAAATCCTTTTCTCAGATTTTTCATGGCAATCGCATCATTTTCAAGTTGCAAACAAGGTATATGGATCAAGATGATCTTTCCGGTTGAATTTATGGTGATGGGAGATATATCCAAGATATATCTCATTGTGTGGGATATTTTCCTAGGTGTGTTAATGTGCAAAGGTGACCATTTTAGGGTTTATAGTTGTTTTGAAAGAATATCTTTTGTAACCCTAAGTTTTTTTTATCTAATATGCATTCATGGTGAATTGACTCTAAGCCATGGTGGTTGAGGAGTTTTTATATAAGTAGTTTATCAAGTATTTGTAAAGGGGGTTCAGATTGTAAAAGGACGTTCTATGACATTTTTTCTATCCTCAAGTCTTTTTTATGTCTGTAATTCTCAGGAGGTTCAGCTTATATAAGACTTTATGTGACATTTTTCATGTCCTCAAGTTTTCATATGCCTCTAATTCTCTCTAAAGCATAATATAGTGGTTAGTTTTTGGATAAATCTTTGATTTATTTTAGCCTTCTTTCTTTTCTGCATTTTTGTGTACTATTGTGAATGATTGATAAAGATTATCTTATGAATTTTGTTCATTCATTATTATCTTGTCTCATTTATGTACCTATCTATTAGACTGAATGTTTGCTTGCAGGTCATAGTCTATTTCTATCTTCTTGAAATCTATTTTTGTGAAATCTTTCTTTCCTTGAACAATTTTCATCTTGGACCTTTCTGGGAAACACTTTTGCAAGCCTATTCAAAAAGTTGTACTTGTTTTAATTGAGGGGTTTCATGCTAACTCTTAGCCATTTATGTTATGATTCATTTCATATCCGGTGTATGACCTAATAGATTAAGTTCTTTCTTTATTCCCTTTCAGTTTCCTTCTTCCCTTTTCCTCCTATGTTTTGTTTCAAGTACCAAGAGAAAAATAGGTGATTATCTAATAGGAACCGACCTAGAATCCAGAGGTCTCACTTCAATTTTAGCAGGGTCCCACAACCTGGAAGTGATTCCCATGTTATACCAGCTCACTAGACTCTCAAGTTTAGTAGGGTGCATATTTTGTTTATAGCATTTACAATGCATCAAATCAGTCGACGATATCTTAGGACCAATATTGTTTTGGAGTTTTTGAACGAAGGAATTAGCAAATTTTTGAAATAAATTAATGGAATAAGGAGGCAAGGAGAAATACCACTTCAATATCGTATCTTGAAAGGTTCTAGTAAATAGATTAGACATGAACCTTTGGTCACTAGAAAATTCACTACAAAATGTTTTAAATGTCTTAACATGGGTTAAGGGATAACCTTTACCATTTTAGGTGTCTAAGTAAGGGATTTCCATATATCAAGGAATAAAAAAATGGGTTGTATCCAAGGTTAAAGGACTAGAAATATCACAATTTGGTATGTTAAACTTGGATTGACTCACGGAAGAAATTTCTTTTTGTAAAGATGACACAATTTGAAATAATATTGATTGTAGATTTTGTAGAAAGAGTAGAAGGAGGTATGTGGGTAACATAAGGAGAATTGTATGAAATGGAAGGAACATTGGAATAAGAAAAAGGAAAACTATTGTAAGTGGGCATGGATGAAGATATGGAAACACGTGGAATACTAGAGGAAGGAACACTAGTATTAGGAATAGGAATATGTATAGGATTAGAAGGTTAAAAGAAAGTGGTTACGATAGGTCTCGTATAGGTAGAAACACTAGTTATTCAGGTAGAAATGGGATTGTAAGGTTAAACAATAATGAGAGGTTGAGTGTAACCAATTTCTTGAGCACAATCTTGAATTGACTTGACATTATTATGAACAAGTTAGGAAAGGGCACATAATAAATCGATTTCATGTTCACCATGATGAATTGGCTTTCTAAAACAACCAACTATAGAAATAGTCTTGGGATTGGGATTCTCTTTACCTAACCATTGCCCAAATTTATTAAAGTCATGAGAGAGATTTTGGATTTGACTAGGTGTAATTATTAGGCTCTCATCCTCATCATTGGAAGAATTGAAAGAGTTGTTTTGTAGAGGTGGAGGAAGATCATTATTAGGCATGGTGGTCTCTTCAAGATTCCTAGGAATGAAAGAGGACTTGGGATCAAAGGAACCTATAAGTCTATGACTTATCCTTATGGGAATGCTATAGGTAGGACTAAACATAATAACACTCATGAAAAAATGAAAAGAAGATAGATCTAAAGCAATGCATAAAGGAGATCTAATACTTAAGCCAAAAAGTGAAGCTAGATCAATTGTAAAGTTATTTTAAGCCACACATTAAGCATAAAATTAAAATAGATCTAACAAAAGTTTAAATATCTAAATGAAAAAATAGATCTAGATATAAAAATTTCTTAGAGAGAAGATATAACTACCATAATCAAGATTTACATCATGAAAGTGTTAGGTTCACCAAAATGTATAGTGGAAAATGGGTATCACCTAATAGGATGCAAGTTCTCCCCAAATTCACTACATGTACATAAGAAATACGAAGCTACCACAAGTCAAATCAAATAAAAACCAAAAAAAAAAGAGATAAAGTGATGCCAATACCGGATTCGGATCTTAGGGGCTTGTAATTCATTTTTGTGTGTGTATGTTTGTGTTATTTGGGAATTAAGGAAAATTGAATTATCTAAATTTGTAGATTACATTTTTAAAAGGGAAATTGAAATTGAAATTGTGTCATAAAGATAAGTGTACCTTGGAAATACGAAGGAGATGTTATTTTGTTATTATTCTGACTGTTAGGATCTCAAAAACAATTGTACTTCCAAATCCAGGTCTTGAAAACTGTCTGCTGACTATCTTTAAAAATTTGAGCCTATTTCTGAGGGTGCAGAATGCATGAAATGTTATGTACCTAGGTGAAAAGGCATAAAATGTTATGTACCTAGGTGTAGAATGCCCAAAACATTTTGTACTTATTGAATGTGTTCTAGATTTTTTGGGGACCTGTGTTAGGACCTGCATAGCTCAGATATGCAATTATAACTTGCTTGCCTATACCTACACACAAGAAAATGGGAAATACGCTGGATAAAGGGGTTTTCCTTGGTCAAACCCTTGTTTAGGAAGAAACCTTGAAATATTACACGTAAAGCATAAAGTAAACACAAAGGCTCAATACTGTGTTAATGTGCTTCCCCTCATGGGTGGATGTTTGCATCGCTCAAATCCATGAAGTATGCTTGATATTTATTACTTGAATGTATATATTGACTTTTTAAAGGAGATTTAGGATTAAGGATTCCTTTACGTATGCATGGATCTATGCATACCACCCCTAGATCTTGATTTGCTTGAAATGCTTGATTACACTTGCAAGGAGTAAGAGAAGATTAATGAATGATGGAAAAAGAGAGATCTTATTTGCTTGTTTAAGAGCTTCATTATAACAACACTCTAGAATATAAAATATTTCTCCAATTTGAAGAAGATTCCCTTGATGAGATGGAGAAAGAAGAAGAATGACTGGGCTTGAGATCTTGAAATCACCTAGCTTGCTTGAATGCTCTTGAAAATTTTGAAAATGATTGTTTGTACTTGGTAACTTAAGATAGCTTGCATTTCATGCATATGATAGGAGATGTAAAAATAAGGAGAGATATAGGGTTTATATACTTTTCCCCTCACCACGGGATCTAAAACTAAGCCAAGGATACCACTAGATAATAATTGAATGAAAAACCCCCATATTGGGCTCCAGGCCCAATCTGGGACAAAATCCCAGGGTGCAAAATTCATAGAATATTGTGCACCAGGGAGACAAAGTTTGCAATGTTGTGCACCCTCAATTCTTTCCAAAATTTGGCCAGGTACATCAAGATGACAGGAAGGGGCCCCAATTTAAATTACAAGTTGTTAGGATCAAGAAAAATGGGCAAAAAGACCTCAAAATCACAAAAGAGGGGCTACAAGTCTTAATTAGAGCCAGCAATAATGGATGATAAATTTTTCGGATGATACTATACCGAGCAAATATAACCCTATTTTTCAATAGCAAAAGTGGAAAGTTAATTTTCATGCAAACATTTCTCTCTCTTTTATCATTTTTATACACCTACACCAAATGTAATCCATACTTCACAAGATCAAATATTTGGAGCTGACATTTCTATGGAGACAACTCCCTTTGATGAAGATTGTAAAACCTTGGAATTAATGTTTCCTTAAGAATTGATTTAATCTATATAAGAATATTAACAACACTCTATTATTATTGTTATTATTTTATGGTGATCCCATCTGAAAATTATTTTTATAAGTAGGCCAAACTTAATTGGGAAAATATACGGTGGGAGATAGATGAATTTAGAGGTCGTGGAAAAGGTTACATTTCTTGCACATTTAAATGCCCTCATCATGCACAAGATATTTTGAAATATGGTACTTGGATTATCTGTGGCCAGATTTTTTATTTGCAGGCATGGACTCTTTATCTTCATCCTAAAGCACACTCAAAATCCCGCTATCCATTGTAGATAGAACTACCTTTCTTAAACCTAGCTTTCAGACCTTACTTGAGGAAGATAGTCTCTCAATTGGGAAGAGTTATTTTATGTGAGAATAACTCTGATAAATTTACAAGTCTAAGGGTGCATCTAAGAGTATGCATTGAAATCCTACTGAATTGTATAGAAATTGGTGGCTTCAAGCTATTTCTCTATGTGGTCAATTTTTATGCTCTTTTGGTAAAATATTGGTTTGATAGAGGAAACACAAAGCTAAATATCTTCAAGGAAAGATTGAACACACAAGGAAATTACTTATGGCTAATCCTAATAATACAAAAATCTAAGCTTTTGTTGCCTATATAGATTCTTAGCTACGTAAATTGAATATTTATAAAGGTCAAGGTGCTAAACTTAAAGCTAGATTACGTTGGATCAAGAGGGTAATAGCTCGGGGTAAATTACTTCTTCCAATTCCTAAAATATAAGCATCGAAAGGAGTATATAGAAGGTATACAAGATGATAAAATTCATCTTCACACAAATTCACATGAGATTAAATCTTTATTTTTGAATTTGTATAAGAAACTATTTAGTAAGGATAGTTGTTGGCAAGATGCTCAATCAACATTCAAAGAGATTCTCCAAGATCATATTCCTAGGAGGGTAAACTCGGGGAATAGAAATTTTTTAAATTGAGTGTTATCTATCAAAGAGATTGAACATGTAGTGTTTTCTATGCCATCTAATAAAAGTCAGGGTGTAGATGGTCTGCCAGTTGAATTCTATGAAACTACGTGGCCTTCCATTAAAGATGACTTTTACCTTCTAAATTTGGAGGCTTTCAAAATTGTCTCCTTAGGAACTTTTATTAATAGAGGCCTAATTAAAATTCTCCCAAAAGCAAAGAATGAAGAGAGTATCTTTGCTTGGTGGCCTATTACATTACTTTAACGTGCTACGTATAAAATTACTGCTAAAGCTCTTGCTACAAGAATAAAATGAATTGTAAAAGAGATTATTAGACCGGAACAAACAAGTTTTTTTGGTGGAAGATTTATAATTGATAATTTAATTCTTTCTTGGGAAACTAGAGAATGGGCCCAAAAATTAGGACCAAATGCTTTGCTATCCAAGCTTGACTTTGATAAAGCGTATGATAGAATGCGATGGAGTTTTATCCTTAAGATGCTTCGGTGGTAATACTTTGGACCCAAGATCTATTCACATGTTCAGATGCTTTTGAAAGATGAAAATTCCTAGCTAGATATTAATAATGATTTGTTAGATTCATTCTCCTTGTAAAGATCAATTACGCAGGCATGTCCATTAGCTTCTTTCTTGTACGTTCTAACTACTGATTCACTCAGTTTTTTGTTAAAAAGTACAATTAGATAAAATCGATAAAAGGAAATTTTATTCCCAACAATGTTTTGTGCTTGATTCTCATTTCCCTGATAATTACATGCTTTCCCTTCAGAATTATAAAGAGGAAATTAATAATGTCCTAGAAGTTTAGACTTGTATAACTCAATTTTGGGGTCAAAGTTATCCTTTCATAAGACTAAATTCCTTTTTATTAAGTTTGATCGAGTACCACATTGGATTCCAAAGGAGTGGATCCAAATAAAAAATGGGCAGATCACTCGCTACTTGGGCATTCCTTTTGGGTTCGGAGTGACTCTTTCAGATTTGTGGAGGTGGTTCTTGTCTAAACTCAAAAGAAAACTTTTAACTTTGGGGAATAAATTTCTATCTTTTTCTAGAGAAAAAATAAAGTTGTAAATTGTATCTTCCTTGCCTCCCATGTCTATTACCCTTCTTGTTGGACTCCTTCTAAGAAGGGCTATGAGGATTCAAAAAAAATTGTACGTCATTTCTTATGGTCAAATTGGGAAGGTAAAATAGGTTATAAATCTACTTCTCGGTTGCACTGCATTCAACCAAAAACTAAACGTGGGCTAGATCTTTTGCACCCTAAACACAAGGAATTTTTTAAACTTCCTAGTGGATAGTTAGAGTTGTGTCTAAAAATAAGCCTGGGAAAATGTTGGTTCGTCACCATATATTTAGCTATTGCTCAAGGAAAATGGTATGTAGTTAGATGGAGAGATCAAATTCTTCTTGCACCTTACTTTAAGATAAAAGCTTCATTTCCTCTTCATTCAATTTGGAAGGCATGACAACTTGTAAATAGATTTATAATTTGGAAAGATGCTTCTTTGCAACATGGGTTCAACTATGGTATTTCCTCCATTTGGTAGAATATACATGTTCAATACCACAACCAACCTCTTAGAGTTGATTTCCCTAAGTAGACATATTATTGCTTTAAGAAAGGGGTTGAATAATTTGGTGATGTATCGGATTTATGCTCTTTTGAGTGGTCTCTTTGGCATTCTATTAAGAGTAAATTTAATTTGAACATGAGCTATGAAGGATTTCTTATTTCTTTAAAATCTTTAGTGTCATTGGACATTGTAATGAAACTTTGTACTCCCTTACAGTGCAAGTTTACCAAGGACTAGGTATGGTTATCAAAATATCATTTCTCTTGCTTTCCTTTATAAAAGATATACTTGAATCTCCTTCCTAATTTGTCACTTAATCCTTGGTTAAATGAAAAACATAAATGTAGGTTCCATGAAAAGAATTGGAGGGGAATGAGTCAGAAAATATGGCAAACTAAATCATATGCTAATGCTTAGATATTGGCTTGGAAAGTCTTGCATTACAAATTACCAGCTAGGGATAGCCTATCCGATACCCCTTTTTTTTAGGGAAGGAGAACTTAAAACACTAATTTTGCGATTGTTCTATGACAAAAGAAAAGTAGAATGTTATTTTCATCCATATTCCTATCATTTTTTAGTACTCTTTGAGATGGAAAAAAGTTGTCTTAGGGGTTTGTTTGCATAATAATCTTATTGTTCATTTTGTTAGACATTTTGTTTTACTGAGAAGGTGTTTATCTTTATTTTCAAACCAATCAGTTCAACAGGTGACCGAAATTTGTAGGTTTTACTCTGAAATTTTGTATCAAATTATTACTCTTTGTTATCAGTTATATAGGGGGACAAGGGCCATAAAATGTACATAAATTATTTGGATAACATCAAGCTTCAAGTCCTTCAACACCACATTTAATTTGGATAACATCAAGCTCCAAGTCCTTCAACACCACAAATTATTTGGATAACATCAACCTCCAAGTCCTTCAACACCACATCAAAGAGTTCATGTGCTTCAGGAAGCTTCATGCCTTGTTCAGCTCCATGTCCTTCAACACCACATCAAAGAGTTCACGTGCTTCATGAAGCTTCATGCCTTGTTCAAATTCAAATTGTAGCTATTACTTTTAGCCTCTTTTTGGTCTGGATGGATTGATATCATCTTCGTTTCTATAAAAAATTGTATTGTAATTCTACATATTTGTCATGATCTAGTCTTTTGTATAGTTATTAACTTGTTGGTTCAGGTTCATAGTGTCTGGTAATCAGGTTAAGTTATTGTTTGTGTCCTGTTGGTAGTGATTTGTCTACCATTTATCACTATATTTTAAATTTTATTTTAATATTAATTTATTATTCTAATAAATAAAAAATCTTTGTTATCAATTTTTGAGTATGACATAACTTTAGTATTTTTACAATTATGTTGCCTCACAATTAAATCTCATTTCGAATTATGCGTACATATAAATAGTATTGAATTAATTTAAATTCAATTAACTTGATTAAGAATAAGGTGTCTACAACATGCTTGGTAGTGTTTGTGAATGCATTATATGTCGATCAACCAAAAATTAAAAATTATATATATTTGATCAAGTTGTTCAATATTTTAATTTGTAATGAATTTTTTAAAAATTAATTTGATTATGGTTATATTTTTAATAAACTGTTTTATTTGATTATTTTCTTGTTCTTAGATTATTATTTTCACCTATTTTCAAATTGAATTGGTTAATGAAAAAATATTTATTAGATTGAACTAAAAATGAACCAAACAAGTTTAACATCCATTCAAAGAGTGGCTACGATAGACACCGATTTTGAATTATAAAGTGAATTATAAAGGGGAAGATAATGGTGAGAAACTTGATAAATTAAATATGCTCAATAACTAAGAATAGTCAGTGGATAGGCTTCTTATGGGTAGAAACAAGTGACCGGGAATTTTTCCCCGACACCGAGAAAGAGTAAATACTGATGGGAAATTGATCAAAAATTTTAAATTGGTTTCCGTTAGAAATTTTTCTCATAAAAAATTGTGTTTGTTGTGTTGTTTCTTCCTCTCCTAGACATGGACCTCTGTAGACCTTGTTTCTTCCTCTCCACAGAAAAAGCTCCACAGACAAAGCATCACAAGACAATTACTAAATTTGATGATCATATTAACTTTTTATATTTTAGAATTTCATAATTTATCTTTAAAAGAATATATATCTAAAAATAACATAAATTTTTGATAACTTTGAATGAATTTTAATTTATCCTCATAAAAATTGTGAATTTTCAACAACATTTATACAATTATTACCAAAAATATATTTCATTTAATATAGATTTAGTGAAATTAAAAATAGTGCTTTCCAAAATGATAAAGAGTTTCAGACATTTTGTAATTTATTATTAAAAAATATTGAAATCATCATAATTAGAAAGAACACCTAATTAAGAATGAATTACATTCATCACAGATTACTATGAATTTGTAGTGTGCATTGAATTTTTATTATTGGTGGGACATGGAAGGATGAAGCAAGTTAAAATGTGCATGATAAAGATTATTTAATTAAATGAGTAAAAGAGAGATAAATGGAAACCATTTTGAGAGCGCAACATATTGTTGAAGTAGTAACTATCCCCATAGAAGAATGTGTTCAAGTTAATCTTGAGACCACTTTAAACCTTAAACCTTTTTCTGAAGGGCTTATAAATCCCCCACGCTAATTATAGGAAACAAAGAAAAGATTTATTTTCTACATTTAGAGTTGAGACTGCAGAGAAGCTTACAAGTTTAATTAATGGATGACAAATAATTGTCTGCTTATCCATGGACGAGTTGAGAAAGAGAAAGAGAAGGAGGAAATCGGGGATCGTAGGTTCGAAACCCGTCCTTCTCGGAGTTTCTAAAGTGATGAAAAAGTTCTAGACATTTTATAATTTTTATTAAAAAATACTGAAATCACAAGAATATTTGCACAATTGTTATGAAGATATGTTTTATTAATAAAAACTCAGTCAAATTATATAATGCTTTGTAAGTTTTGTTCTGAGACATAATTTATTATTAAAAATCAAAATACTCACATTTTAATTATATATGCACAATTATTACCAAAATTTCTTTCTCTAAGTAAAAATCTAGTAAAATCAAATAATGTCTCTTAAGTTTTCTTCTAAGTCCCCAAATTGGTGGCCCAACTAGGTAATTTACAATGCATTATAGAAATATAATCTAATTATAATATAATTTGATTATTGTATATTTTATATTATAATATAATTTTAACAAAGTATTTTATTTCTTTATTGTAGAGCTTAGTGTTCTAAACCTCTTTACTTTAGTTTAAGTGGTAAGGGTGATTTTTCTTTTGACTTACTAAAGTTCTTTTTTCTTTGTTAAAGAATAAAAAGTAAATATTTTGGCTATTCTATGTTATTTTTTGCAATTAATTCAATGTATTTTTTAAATGAGTTGTTAAAATCTAGGAAAAATATTAGGCTTCAATTTTCAAGTTTTTAAATTTATTTTGATTCATAATTTTTTTTAAAAATTTTGGACTTTAATTTTGCTTTATATTTTTGAATGCTTTTTATTCTAAAATCTAATTTTAATAATGTATATTAAAGTTAGCACAACAACATAATTTGTGTAGTTGTGTAAAATCTTCATGTAAGACACATACCATGGTTTTAGTGAGTTGTTTTTGGAAGTTTTTATTTTACAATTTGTAGGTGGTTTGATTAAACTTATACCTCTCTTTTAGTTGTAGGTGGTTTGATCTTCCTATTGTGCCCTTTGAAAAAACTTGCTTTCATATAGAAAATTTTGAACAATTTCGTTTGAGATTTTATTTCAATTATTATTGAAAATGGTAGACTAATTTTGGTAGATTTTACTTTAGAATTACTTGCATGACAAATTTTAAAGGGGTGAGTAGTGTTTTGGGTAGGGATCATTCACATCAATCTAAACAATAATAAAAAAATATGAATTCTAAATTTGTTAAAAATTGCATTGTCTTTATACAATACCTTCAAGAAAAAAATTAATCAAATATTTAGTATTCTATATTTTCCTATCCCCACACCCTTGCATCTATTTAAGGATACAAGCGCTAGTAATAATTTTCTAGACAGGATTAAGTTTAGCTTGTGAAGATTAAGCATTACACATCTATGATACTGCTACTAGGATTCAACTGTGTAGTTTTTGGAGTCAAATCTATTGAGCCATGTTTCATGAATAGTAGTTCACATGAACCCATTTCTCATGAGAATTAATCTAAGTGATATTCACATAGATGAAACACCATAACTTCCCAAGATGTTCATCATGTATTCTACCTAGTAGTGATGTCAAAAGCGTTTAATCATCTGGGTAGAAGAATAATTTAACCCTTTAAGCCTTAAATGCACGCAAACACAATCAAAGAAATTGCAGAACATAATCGTTGTGTAGGTAAGACAATTTGATGGTTGGCATTTTCTGGAGAATTGAGAGCTTAAAATGTGCAAACTAAATGTATCGCTTCCTACAAAGCTATTCCACTGTATAACGAAAAGCAAAGTATTATAATAAAAGCAAAGTAATCATTATTTGGAATACCTAATGCGAAGCCTGCTTAACACATGTAATCTGGCAGTGATCTGACTGAAAGTTTAAACAAGAATACATTTGGATTCACCTTTACAACATATTTTAAGATATTCGGTAGTGGCTCATTTAATCTGCGATCAAATCTGCACACATTTCTCCAATGTCATTTCGAATTAAAGATCTGAAGAATCCTGAAATTCTTAAAGTTCTGATATCAAAGCCTGATCACATTTCGAATCAAAGATCTGATATTTTAGATATTCGGTAGTGGATAGCATTAGTCTGCAATCAAATCAGCACGCATTTCGCCAATGTCATTTCGAAATAAAGATTTGAAATCATCAAACTGCTGCTATCAAAGCATGATCTCATTTCTAATCAAAGATCTGAAATTCAAGCATGATCATTTCGAATCAAAATTTGCATTAAAGGTTGATGCGTTTGAATTCACGTAGAGACTCCATATGAGCTGGGACTCATTTTCATTTCACTATAGAATAATTATATACATTTACGTATTCAAAGGTTTTTTCTACGTTTCAGGCATATGGATTCTTTATTCCTTATTCTTCCCACTCCATATTAGTGCTTCATTTAATCGCAGTCAAATCCGCACGCAATTCTCTAATGTCATTTCGAAATAAAGATCTGAAGCGTGAAGTTATCGAATTTCTTATATCAAAGCATGATCTCAATTCAAATCAAAGATCTGATACTGATGCATTTGCATTAAAGCAGCATACATTTGGATCCACGCAGAGATTAAATATCAGAGATTAATTTGCAATCAACTCTAGAACAGATTAATCGTAACAGGCCAATGAATGATCTCGATAAATAGAGATCTTCAAATAATTACCTCAGTCGACGAAATGGCCAAACGTAACCTATATTTAAAAGTTTTTAGAGTTAATCCGCACAGCTTTTTGTTGTCATTCCCAATCATAGATCTGGACCGTGATATTATAAAACATCTGATTTTATATCATAATTTCATTTCAAATAAAGATTTGCATTAAAGTTTAATTCATTTGAATCCACCCAAAGACTCCTATGACAAATTTTAAGATATTAGTGGCTCATTTAATTTCTAATCAAAATCCGCACGAATTTTTCTGTCATTTCCAATCAATGATCTCGAGCATCAAATTATCAAACCAAGGTCTCATTTCAAATCAAAGATATGATAATGAAGCTTGATCATTTCGAACAAAGATTTGCATTAAAATTGGATGCATTGGAATCCACAAGGATTCAATATAAAAGATCTGGAGAATGAAATTATCATAGATCTGGTATCAAAGCATGGTCTCATTTCAAATCAAAGATCTAATATTGAAGCATAATCATTTCGAATAAAGATTTGCATTAAAGCCGGTTGCATTTCAATCCTCGCAAAGACTCAATATCAGCTATGACTCGAAATGGTGCATTTAATTTGCAGTCAAATCCACACAGTTCTGCAAATCTCATATGGATTTATATTTGGTTTGTATTCCAGAATGGCGCAATTGTGATAGATCGATGAAGATCTTAAGATTCAGATCTTTTAGTAAAGATCTTATTTCAACAAATGGCCATACGTAACTTGTATTTTCGTGTTTGTTAATAAATTCCTCCTGCTTTGTCGTGTTTAGAATGTTGGTTTATATTTTTTTATCACTTGGTTTAGTATCTTCTCCTTTTTCTTTAATAGCTTTTATTTTATTTATATAGAAGTTTAAATAATTATTATAAAAAGAATTTTCAACATCAAAAGTTATGAAATTCAAAAAATAAAATTTTAAAAAGAGGTATTTCACAATACAAAGGAATCTAAGAAGATAATAAAACATAGTATATTAAAGAGGTATTTCACAATACAAAGGAATCTAAGAAGATAATAAAACATAGTATATTATTAAAATATAAATTAAGTAATTGTGAAGTAGTTAAAAAATTTGTAAAGATAGAATAGAAGATATGAACTTCCAATTTGTGCTATTGATAGAGATGTTACAAGGTGTGCTTGCATAAACATAATCTAGGACTTTACTTGTCCTAGCCTTCCCTAGAACCTAAGCTCACTTCTAGGACCTTAATAGTCTTTGCTCTTCTGGCCTAAGACTATCCTAACTCAACTCAAAGAGTTAGTATCTTTGTGCTTAACCTTGAGGGATCACTAACATTAAGGTTACTCCAATTCTTCACTCTTCCTTGGATAACTCTAAGTGCAAACTCTTCATAACATCTTCAGAAGTACTACAGGGGGTGGAACTCTTGCTAAGAAAACTTCTTGCCTCCCACACAATCCCATTAGAATGGGACATCATTGGTTGTACAAACGATCTCAAGACAACCAAGAGATTTTGTCTTTTAAGCCTGCTCGACTAATGAAGACCCGAGTAATAGCGAGCCTACTCAGTTAATGAAGACCTAAGTAACAGTGAGCCTACTCAGTTAATGAAGCCCGAGTAATAGTGAGTCTTTCCCACTTCTCTCACAAAACTTTCAAACACTCCCAAAAACAAACTGGATATCCTGACACCCTTTTGCAAGACCTAAAGCATTTTGGTGGTCTTAGAATGCTAAGGTGCTCGGATAGTGGATTCCTAGAATTCAAGGCTAATAGGACAAATAGGGCTATTTTTAGCAATCTTTTGATTTCTGCTCGGAAATCTACCTTAATGGATTGGCCAAAGCCTAATCCTCTCGAAAGTTACCTATAGGAACTCTATGCTTGTGAAACCATGCTTGGTTCCATCCCTTCAATCCTTCCCCTGCAATTGTACGTCATTATTTCTCTGTCATGCACCTAACCGAGTATGATGGACTCGCCTAGGACATGACCTTACAAATTGATAGTTGATTCGTCTAAGCTCTTCCTTCCATATGCACACTATACAATGGCTTCCCTTTCATATCCCTCAAGATAGAATAAGTTACCTTTAGATTGACCTCTGATAGCAATCAAACTTCCCTTTTAATCAAATATTTTAACCTTCTTGTTTTGAAATTCCAGATGGTGCCCTGTATTATTCAACTGTGCCACACTCAAAAAATTATTCTTTAGACCTTCAACCCAATAAACATCATCACATTTAGTTTTGTTCAGTAGAATTATAGAAACTTTTCCTTTCACAGGATATGGGGCATAATTTCTAAATCTAACATTGCCACCATTATGATCTTTCAAAGTAATAAACTTAACATTATCACTAGTCATATAGTGTGAGCAACCGCTGTCTATAATCCATGTATCACTTTTACTTATTTGTGATATTAGGGATTTTTCTTCAACATACCTTTCTTCATCAGACTCATCTTTAATAGCAACATAGACAACTTCTTCTTCATCATCATCATCATCAGTGTCATCATTAGATGAACCTCCTTCAACAATGTAGCATTCTTTATTTCTTTGTTCTTAAAGTCTTTGAATCCATTCTCATTCTTGTTGTTGTCTCTGTTTTCTTTCTTCTCTTTATTGTCAGGACAATTAGAAGCTATGTGACCAATCTTATTGCATGAAAAAATTTGAAAGGTAGCTTACCTCTGTACTTTCCTTTACCTCTTGGTAGCCTCCTAGCCAATAATGCTTCAAACTCAACTTCATTCTTTTCATCTTCAACATATAACTCTTCAATCTCACTCTTACAACTATGAAATCTTTCACAGCAACTACTTGCATATACATCACTAGATCTAGAATCTCTATAATTTCCAATAGTCAAAGATGATTTGAATGTATATTCAATCGTAGAAGTAGCAGGAAAACTATTATCAAAATCATTCATCTCAAAAGCAGTTAGCTTACTGATTGTAGCATCCAAAGTAACAACCATTTGTAGAATGGATTTCAGTTCTTGAATAGAAGACACTAGGATGGCATAGATAGGTAGAAATGTTCTAATAATATTACTTGTAATATCTTCTTCATTAATGGTTCCACCAGCACCTCTAATAGAAATAACAATCTCCTCTAGTCTTGTAATGTATGCTGTAATGTTTTCTCCCTCTTTCATTCTCATTGATTCAAACATTCCTCTGAAGCTTTCAGCCTTAGCTTTCTGAACATGTTGATCTCCACCAAAAACTAGTGTAAGCCTATCCCACATCTTCTTAGCAGTATCACAACCTTCTAAATCATTGAACTCTAGGTCAGTGAGAGTAGAAGCTATCTCTATCATCACTTGTGTATGTGTTGGTGAGTGATCAGTTTTAGAAATGTGATTCTGGTTGTCATTTATGGCAACACATCTGGGTTTGAGATCGATTCTTTTGAAGTTAAGTTTTGGTATGTCCAAAATTGACTAAGTATAAAAGTAGGGATACAGTATTGTTTTGGATGTCGAAGACAGAGATCGATGACTTAAGGCATGAAAGCTTAGAGGAAGACAGTATGGAGTATGTATGACCTCCACCTAAGATCAATTTGGTTTTGGATAAGCGTACGGTGAGTTATAAGGATTTGAATACTAACAGACAACAGAGAACAATGATATAGAGTAGTTGGCTAGAAGCGAAGATTAAGGGAGTATGACTTGGACTCCAGGAAATCGAAGTTCTATTTTTTTTGTTGATAGTCTATAATTTGACTATGCAAGAGCGTTGACTATGCACTTAATGTTTACTATATTAATTGTATTATGTAATGAAGGCCGACTTAATAATTTTTGTAATATTCTTATTGGGAGCCGACTTGGTAATGATATATATATA
>MU227760.1:1846957-1868764 GCA_018584345.1 Thuja plicata
TAGTTTAATTTATTATGTAAGTAGGAGATTCCTATAGAATCCCTACATAAACACATGTCCTCTTGTCCATGTGTGAGGACATATTATTTATTTGTAATTTCTTTTATTCTAGATTCCTCCTTAAGAGTAAATAGCACAAGTGGCACACACATTATGAATGTGGCTCACATGCACATGGGAGTTACATGCAACTCCTTTCTTCTCATCTCTACATATGAGATGCTTCTTTTCTCTTTCTCACTCACTTTTTCACATTCACTCACTTTTTCACACATTCACTTGCAACACTTAGTTTCTCATTCTCATTCTCTTGAAGCATTGTATGAGCATTTTTCTCTCATTTTCTTCCTCTCTCTCTCTTAGGCTTTTTAGCCCATTCTTAATAATATCACGGGGGTTTTTATATGCTTTTCCCCCTTCAAAAACTTCTTGTCTCCTTTGTTGTTTCATTTTGGCGTATGCTCTAAGGATTAGTTTGATTCATAATAATCTTCCTTTTTCCTTACTCAATTGGATTATACGTTCCTAGCTTGAATTTATTTTCCATTTTTAACAATTTTTTTCTCCTCACATGTTTTATCAATAATGATCTATAAATCACCAGCAAAGAGTTTTGAATACCTCTCACTTGTAGAAATGGATTCTTTGTCCACATCATCAACCTTAGCTGATTGCTTTTTACTTTCATCATGCCCAATAATAGGTGTATTCAAAGTTTTATTTTTAGCTTTCTCCTCATGATTCATGGTGTCATTCTCATATATATATTTTCTTTCATTACCACTTGGATACAATATATCTTCTTCCTTATTAATTCCAAAAATATGATCAGGTGTTTATGCCTTTTGACATGTGAAACAAGTCTACTATTTCCTCATTTGGTTCTTAATTTTTTTGGGAGACCCTACAACTTGCAAGCCCATTGAGATAAGTTCATTTTCGGTCATTTGTTTCTTGAAACTTTCAATTTTTTTCTCAATCAACCCTTTTGATAACTCATAAGCCATATGTGAGATGTTTTTCTTCTTTCTCCAAATGGATAACACATCAAATTTTAATTTCTTACTAATATCATCGTCTATGTCCAAGATTAAAGGCATAATAGTTTTCATACAAGCTCTTACATTGTCTAGATGATATTTCCTAATTTTGATTAAAAAGTAATAAAACATTTGAAGAATCAAAATATCATATTTGCGATCCAACCTAATGATAACTGATCTAGCTCTTTCCACAATTTCTAAAAGATTATTCCTCTTACAAAAAGTAGGGGCTTTGATATCATGTAATCTGTATAGACTCTCCATGGTTAGTTGTAGAACCTTCTTTAGTATGTCATCACTATAGGATTCGACTCCATTTTTTGACGCCTATTTTGTGACATATCGATGAAATATTGTCGAATCACTGACGAAACACTCATAAATTTTGTTGCTATCTTTTTGTTGATTTTTTGATGAACGAGTTATTATCATAAAATTGATGGATAAGGTTAGTCAAAATTTTAGACTCTGTAATTTTTTTTTGCTGAAGGTAGAATTAGAGCCCGCGAAATGGCAATTTTGTTGTTTCTTAAGGATACATTTATGAGCCTACAAAATGGTGATTTTGTTGTTTTACAAGGACAAATTTTGGAGCCTGTGAAATGGCAATTTTTTTGTTTCACAAGGATAGTTTTTGGAGCCTGCAAAATGGCCATTACAACAAAAATATCATCACATGTACAAAAACTTTATCAGAAGTTTTTCTAGTTTGTCAGTTTATGTTTGTCAAAATTGTGATGAAACCCTTTGATTTTTTTATTAAATTATTCGTTCAAATGTATGCTATTAAATACATTTGAAATTTTTTTATTATTGATGTGGGTGACTTTTTTTATTGAAACCTTCTGGCTATGTTCATTTTAAAGAACTATGATTGTTGTCACAAATCTATTGTTACTTACTGCATGGGGTTATTTGATAATAATGAGAAATGATGACTTTTAGGACTGTCCTCACAATAAATAGTTTAAAGTCCTATTTCTTTCAAGCTTTGGAGTTTTCCCTTGCTTATAGACCTTTAAGGACCATTTTAATGTTGTCTTAAGTGCATCCATGAACCCCATTGTGACCCATATTGAAAGGGGATAAAAAATAGTAAGCACACAAGAGCTTGTAAGTATGATTTTGGATAGAAACTTCCAACTTGTTTATGATGTTGTTACAAAACAAAATGTAATAGAAGGAATTGCATTTCTAGATCATTCAAATGGGTTGGGTACCCTATTTTGTTTAGAGTTCCAAGGTTTCATTTCAAGGTTTAATGTCTCTATTCATAATATTTGATTCATGTGGAAAAAGCTTGGATCTAAGTACCCAAAAGTCATAGTCATTTTCAAGGTGAATTGACATCATGAGTGGATTTGTAAAGCAACAGATTTGAAGCATGGTTTTATTTTTCCCTATACCGTCTTAAAAGTTAGAACTTATTGATTTTGAAGCTCATGACCTTTTTGGGCCCCATTTTAGTGATCTCTTAGAATATGGATGCATTTATGCTTTATTTGCCACTTTGACCTCATTTTTTGCCTGTTTCTAACCGTTTGTTTTGCACCTCCAGGAACCTAAGACTTTTTCCAAGGATTGTGCCTCCTAGGGTACAAGTCAAATTTGACTTGTACCTAGGGTACAGGTCAAAGTTGACCTGTACCTAGGGTTACAAGCCAAGGTCAACCTATAATCGAGGCATTGGTTTCATTGGAACATAGGCCCATTTCATGGAATTTTCATATTTTTCCACCCAGTGTAGTCGACCCTTTTTTCGTGATGCTGGAATTGGTATAAAAGGAGGCCTACTCACTTGATTTGACACACATTCTAAACCTACAAGCTTTATGTCCATTTACATGCTCAAGCCATCAATTCCAAGCTATTAAGTTAAAGGTGCATTCAAGGAGTTCAAGTAAAGAAAGGATTCATTGAAGACATTCATTCCATTCAATCATGCATTTCATTCCATAGGTCTAGCTTATTTATTCATTTGATATAGTGGGGTTGGTCATCAAGGGAGGAAATATACACTCAACAACATTGCACAAGTGTTCAACCATTCAAGAATTCAAGCATACTTACATCCATGATCTATGATTTGGAACTTGTAGATATATACCATTTGTGAAGACATCCAACACCCTATGTTATACATACAAGCTTTCAAACATCTTTGTTGGTAGCAGATTTGAATCCATTCATGAGGGTTTGACAAGCGAGGTGAATATCTACATTTGTCTTTCTTTTACATGATTTTATTTTAATTCAAGGTTAATTCCTAAATTTGGGATTGATCAAGGAAAGCCCCTCCCCCCAAAAAAATTTCATTTTTCTTGTGTGTATGAGAAGATTTACAAGTTTTCAAGTTTCTAAGATCAGATTTGGCTATTTAGGGATACAATTTTCATTGGACATTCAGATCTTAAATTTTTGGATAGTACAATTACAGGTCAACCTTGACCTATAACCAAGTGCGACCAGTACCTTCAATTTGAACTGTTCCTAGAGCCTTTGTATTCTCACAATCGGTAGATTTCAGTCTTCAGGTTCTGGATCCAGTGCGGTTTCATTTTATGTTACAGTCAGTTGCTCCATTTCCATATCTGATCTTGTGGCTTCTACTAGTCCTCAAGGTGAGTACAATTTCCTCTTTGTCATTACATATCACTTACTTTGGGATATCATATTAGGTCTTTTCATGTGCTTGATAGTTACATGTGTTTCTATTTCACTTGCATAGCATTTAATCAATAGACTAGCCTTAGGTCATTTAATCAAACACAAATAATCTCAATTGGCATTAATAAATATAAATAAAAAAAATAGTAAAGGGAAAGTACAATCAAAGAAAAAGAGATCCTTTAGATATTCATCCTTGAAAAGACTTGAATTTGGCATTAGCACCCCTATATCCATTTGGCTTGTGCTAATCTAATTTTAGTTTTCTCAAAGGTTATATTTGGGGATCTCTGTTTCTCTTTCCCTAATGTGCATAATAAAAGAGACTAGGTGGTGAATCAACTCTTCACCACCTTATTTTGTTATTTTACATTCCCTACTATCTTATTGATCAAGAGTATTATTTGATAAGTAGGAGATATTTTTCCACAGCAAGTCAAATTGTGATATTGCTATCAGGATTTAACTGTGTAGTTTAAACTTAAATCCTGATAGCAATATCACAAGAGTATTATTCCTTTGATTCATTTTAAACTTTTAATGTTCTAGGTGATGTGTTTAAGTTGAGATATAGAGTGCATAAAGTAAACTAAAAACACAGCAAATGTAGAAAGGAAGATTAGTTTATTTTATTCATGAAAGGAAATGCTACATTTATATTCATAATTTTTGACATAGACATTACAAGTACATCTTGCAAATACAAAATCTTTATTTTCAATCTTTCATTTACAAAGAGAAAAGAAGAGTACATGGAAGAATATTCCACACAAGTTATGGTAACTACAAAAATTGATGCTATGCAATAGAAACAAAAGTTCTATAAGTCGAGATAAGAAGAGAAAAGGGAATATCCACCATTTCCTTATAATAGAATACTGTTGTAATTTGATGCGCCAATTAGAGAAGTGGGTTCCACATCCTCAACATTCCCATGAAAAGAATGAATATGATGTCAGTGACAGGGACAGAGCAATGAAAAATCTAAGCTCATTTCTAAAGTTGACTCCTATACTTGCAATTTCTAGTCACATGTCATCATGAAAATAAAAGGAAAAAGAAGAAAATAATTGATGATTCAAGTGAAGCAGATATTTTGAACTAACCTATTTTTTTTCCTTGTGTAATTATAGAAACTATGAAGAAAAAAAGTCATCAAATGGATGTATTATTTTAATATGAAATCTTTTGACTTATCATTTATCACATTGCAATTTTAGCTTAAAAGATAATTAATCTATTGAAGGGACGTGTTATTTTCACATGATACCTTCTAGTTTAGATAGACATATAACAGAGCAATGCATACTAAAAGAACAGATTGAAATATGTTTAATACAAGGATGCTTAAACATGGAGGTTGAAGGAGGTGTCGTCATTACATATACCGAAGAGATAGACAGAAAGAGGATTCAACATTGTTACTAATTTTTAATAGTTATGATATAACATCAGATTTGTCTTTTTAACAATGATTCTTCCATGATTATGATTATGTAAATCAAAACAAGCATTGAAATCAATAGAAGATCATAAAGATGAAACAACAATTTTTACTTCAATAGTTATCTAGTAATGTGAAAAAATATGAGCTTAAATAAATGATAAATGAATGTTTGAACAACAATAGTAGTGAATGGAATTAGAGTTTCTTTAATAAGAACATGTACACTAAGATAAAAGGATCTAAGATACACTTATATCAATTCAATAATATAATGGCTACAAAAATAACTTTAAAGCTTTAACTTATCAGATAACAGAAGCTGAATTCATCATCTACAACACAGTATTAATAACCATGACATGCTATAGGGTCAAGTGACATGATCAATGTTGGAAACATTAATGAAAGTCCAGTTATAGATGAATTGTGATCACTCTAAAGAACAATGATTCAATGATTTAGACTAAAAGGTCATGGAAAAAAGTGGAGGGAAATATATTTTTCATTAAGAATATTTGCATAGCCAAGCATATACAATGATGCAAGTGCATTTAGTATATTGAGAATCAAGAAACCATAATAGTTTAGTTGTAGGGACATGATGAGAAGATAACAGATGTGCAAAAGATAATAGGGACAACTATAGTTCATTAGGACATTTTATATGTGTATATAATGTTGATGAATAAGTTTGTTTTATACCTGAAATCAGTGAAAACAGAGCTACACATGTGTTGATATCACATAACAGGATCAAACTTGGAGAGAATGTCTCATGATAAGGTTGTAATATAAGTCAACAAAAATGATTGAATATGCCAGTGATGAGCAGTTTTAGCTACAAGCACATTAGAATCATCATAAGAATGTATTTAAAGGACAATATCATGAATGAGTACAACTTTAAAGATAGATTAATGATGTTCAAAAAATAGCTATAATATGAGCAACAATGTCATCTTAACAATTCATTGCAAAGAAATAATCATGTCTAGTGGTAAACATGTCAATCAGAGAAAGTATATTCAGTATCATACCATGATGAGAAAAAGGATGTAGTTAAAAAAAGGTATTCAAATTCATTAAGGAACCAATTTTTCTATGTATACGCAGATAAAGGCACAGTAATCCAATGTTCACCATGTACAAGAGAAATTCAATTAAAGAGGGTGAGAGATGAAACAAAGATGAAACTCGGGTAAGGGTATTCTAAGCAACATGATCCAAGGGAATCCTCAAATTTAAAAAGTTGAAAATGAACTTACATTAGCCTAATTATCACCCAAAATAATTCAATCAAAACCTTGGTTATAGATTTTCCACATTTTGTAAGGATATTGAGTTCAAAGGATAACATTGTAGAAAGAATATCAAATATATCAAGCTTATTTCAAAGAAAGGAGGTAACAATCACAACACTTACTACTAGTAACAACCCATATAAGTATGCACAATTTCCTCTCATCATAGAAAAACCAAAATTTTACACAAATTTCCTTAATGAAGATTCATGTCAGTAACAAAATAATGCTAATATAAGAATATATAAAAGGGTATGTGCATGATCATGGTATACCAAACTATGGCCTTAATTGGCAATGAAAAATCAGAAAATCAGGGTTAGTCAACTTGACGTAAAAAGTTGAACATCTTATCAACCTTATGTGAAAAAGTTGTAAGAACACAATCTGTAGGAACTTGAATGTAGTTTCTAAAATACTAGCCCTTGTTTGAAAAAAATTTAATCTAATTGTTCAATATTTTAGATTTCAATATAGTAGTACAAAAATTTCAGGAAAAAGATAAAAAAGTACGTGTATGTCCTGTTGGTGCTAAAAAATGATGGACTTTTTTTGGCCAACTGACAGGCACACACTAGTGCCTCTACAATTCTGGCTTGATTGAGCCAAGGCTGGTAGGCCTGAATTCACAAGTGCCCTATGCTGCACAAATGCATGCACAGACAAACAAAATTCCTTCCAAAGGGGTAAACAATCCTTGGAGGAAAATGATATAATCTCCTAATAGCTGTATTTTCTAAAATCTAAACTAAAATTAAATTATCACTAAAACCTAATTGCTAATGCTTAAAAAGAAAGAAATTAGATTTATTTATAAACTACAAATAAGAACCAAATAACAATTTTCAAACGAAATAAGATGAGTGCCTAATGAAAATTTGGGTTATAGAGTCAGATGTTTCCAATCCTACGTATAATTAGAGACAATTTTAAGAAAACTTACTTTTAGTAAAGCAAGACTATCATCCCACAGGCCTCCGCTTGATTCACAATTCAAATTAATTCACACAACAAATCCTATCGAGCTTAACTCAAATTAAGAGACCGACAAGAATAATGGTAGGTTCACAGACCATACAATTGATATTTGAGTTGCATATATTAACTTTGAACTCTAAAAATCAGGGAATAGAACACAATAGAACACCCTGATACATATAGTATCTAAAAAACTAACTGAAAACAAATAACATATAACCTCAAATAAGCATAAAACAACTTATCTCATATGACATTTGAAAATTGTTATATGATGGTTCAAAATCTGTAGTTGCTGGAGTTTTCCTCCTATTGTCATGTTATTTTTTGATTTCAAATGATTTAATATAAATATCCTTTTCAAAGGTTTCTCGTGAAAAGACACACCTTTTCACAAAAACCTAATCATATAATTAACCCTAGAAATTACAATATTAACCATATAAATGGTTTGAGGAAAAATATTTCCAACATTACAAATAGAAATTGTCATATCTTCGGATAATTGGCTTGATAATCTACATGCTTATAATATAAAACTCCTGCACACAAAATCCAATATTAGATAACTTTTAATAAATTTTAAATTTAGGGTTCATTATATTTAATAATGTTTTCAAATTTCCCAAAATGATCCCTATATCAAAATTTATTTATTTTAATTTTAATAATTAATAATGTATCAAAATAATAAAACCATGACATAGGAACATTCTTTTTAATGCATGTAAATGTATTTGATAATATAAGAAAAATACCAAATAGGTTTAAACATATAATCGAAGGTATCCTCTTTTAATTATCAAAGTACAAAAATCCAATTAGTAAGATAAAACCTAAAATCATGCCCCAAACATTAAAATAATTTCAAAACAAAATAACACTTTCCAAAATGAATTACCTTATCAAGATATTTCATTTTAGAAAATAATCTAAATCTATCCCTTTTCTTCTACCTATATCCCCAAGGAATACAGTAGGACAATTGGTTAGGGAGGGGGGAATGGGTAGTTAGGTAGTAAAAAGGGTTGGCTTGAGAGGTTGAGTGTTCAACTCCTAATCGCTACCCTTTTATTCAAAATGAATATTTTACTTTTAAATTTATTTCTTTTTGTTTTCAAGAATATAAATGTATTTCAAACATTATGATAAAATATTTGATTCTTCGGGACCATAAATATGAAGAAATAATAAATATTAAGGCATTCATAAAAATTAAATTTTAAAAGCAAGGAAATATCAAATAATGTAAAAATGCAAATTATACTTCCCTGAATGATTTGGAGACCAATTATACAAATTTGTGCCTATATTTTTTGTAACTTGAAGATGTATAAGATATTAAAACTACTAAGTTCAAATCATGATGCATTAAATACAGTCATTTAGGGAACCTCCCTAAAATATTTTTTCCCCCTTAGCTAAAATTATTAAATGTAAAACTATAGGGAAAACATAATATTTCTTATATAAAAATAAGTTATGCAAAAATAATGAAAGAAATACTTACCTCAAATGTTTTTACTTTTTGTTTGAAACTATTACCCCACTAGACCGATGTTCAATGAGTTCTAGGGTTAGGTCTTCCTTGCAAAAATAGCACTAGATTCAAATCTTAAGCTGTCAAAGCTCATTGCCATTGCAAAAAATTTTCCAGATTATGCTTATATGGTGGATGATAGGTTATATAGAGCCATTAACATTTGCTTAAAGGTACGTTCAAGTGCTTTACTTCAAACAATTAAGGCTGAAAAATACATTATCTAGCTTTGAACATAGTACAACAATCTCACTATTAACTGGCTTTATTAGATGCCAAAGCATGATCCCACACCAAGTTGTCCAATCCTATTCATGTTGGCACCTACTTTGATTACTACAACATCAATCAAGCATTTCGAAGGGTAGCCAACCTCTTCTCTAGATTGTCCACCTTCTTCAATTGATAGTTCGAAAAACTAGGGGAGTGAACTGCTAGTTCAAAAGTTTGTTTGCTCCATCAGCAACCATTGCCCAATTTTCATACTGATTGGGATTGAAATCCATCAGAGCAGCAGTGAAGTATTCTCCAGTTGTCTAGAGCAGTAGTCAAGTATTCTCCAGTTGTCTGGAAACCTTTGCAGCCAACTACATGTTCTTAGATGTTTTTAATCAAAAATATTTGAATGTTTGTATCTAGAATTGTTAAACACTCCTTTGCATTTATTTCCTGTTGCAATACTTATATTTTATGTAAGCACAATTCACTTGCTGCTATAAAATTTGTTAGCCATTTTTGCAAATTTCTGGATGTTTTTGAAGGCATCTCAAAATCATGAAAATATGTGAAAAAATCACTCCTCATTCATGGAGAAAGGTCTTGGAACCTTTTTATATGTTTAAACAATCATTTTCATCTTAAAAACAACCTCAAATCATCGCCTAAACAAAAAAAATGTGATTCATTTTGAACAGTAAGAAAAATAAATTTATTTCCTTCCAATTGCTTCATTATATTATGCTAATATAACAACTATTAAACTGTATGCACAATGTAATTGTCAAATAACGCAATATCATAATATATACAATGCAAAATTTGTAAATATTTTACAATTTAATATTAATGTAATCTTTCATATTTGGAAAATGACAAAAAAAAAATATACGTACCTATTCCACATACCTGGAAAATAAAAACCTTACCTTTGTCATAAACATGATTTTGGTCATTTAACAATATGCATATTCTATTGATAGACTAGAGATGGTGTTCGAGAGGAGGATCAGGAGTAGGAGAGGGAGGGTTTTCAAACTAGTCGAACAAGAATGGCATTTGTACGGTCGCAGGCGACCGTTGCTGCCCCAGAGTGCCATGTTCAACATGCACTATCAGGCTACGGGTATTCCTCCTAACCAAAGGTGTGGTTGGGGCAAGAAACAGTCTCTACCATCACAAAGCGAGATGTTTGATCTTTTTTGTCGAGACACAAGAAAGGACCCTCACATTCTTCAGTCGGCCATAAATGTTCATGACGATCTCCGATTTCAGAGGTGTCACTTTCAGGAAAAATAACTTTCCAAGGGGGAGAAGTCAATATACTGAGGGAGAGCAGTAGTGTAGCTTGCAAAACCTTTCTTTGTCAACCCCCACATTCATGATCATCGAGCGGCAGGTAAATCTAAAAGACAACTGGACTCTCCTCTGGAATGTGGGGACAAATTGCTACCTTGGCAAGGATATTCGACTTTTGAAAAAGGGGAGTCATCAAAACGGGCTTCAAAACACATCTCGCAAAAATTGCGTCTTGAAAATTCTTTTGGGTGGGATGTGATAAATTCAAAATTTCCCAAATTTTTGCCTTGTGTAGTAGATCCAAGGAATAGGGGTTTTTCCATTTTGCATCAGGGTTGGAAGAATGGATCTCATGATAGCAATAAGCACCGTCGCGGTGAGAAACAACCTGTTTTTTATATTTATCATGGAACCCCACCTGGCTCTCCAGTCCAAATCACACATTCTCAGTTGAAAGCCATGGTTAAAGGTCCGAGCAAGGGAAAGGATAAAGATACTCTATTTTCAGCTGACTTTCGTGGCACAGATGGACCGAAAACACAGTCAGATCCTGATGTCACGATATCAAAAGAATCATCTCAGGCCCTACCTAGGGCTCCCTTCAATCCAAATAAAACTCAACAAGTGTGGCGAAAGAAGCAAGCCCGCGTTTTCAATCCACATGAACCTCCTGTGCATTCAGATTGGATGACAATTACACTTCCAAGCCATCTGCTGCAAAATTCGATTGGACTTCTTAGGCAATCTACTTTGATAGGTAAGTTTTCATCTAATCATCTGCATTATTCTGATGTGAAAGAATGGGATTTTTCTGCCTGGTCAGGACTAAAATATTTATTTTATATTGATTCAGAAACTCAATATTTTGTAGCTATTTTTGAGTCCAAGGTATGTAGGGATTTGATTCATAAGAAAAAATGTTGGTTCTGTTGTGGGTCGGGTCTTTTCACTATGGTTTGGACTCCTAATTTCAAAGCTTAGCCTGCTGATACTCATTTTTACCTTTACTAGATTTCTTTCCCCTTACTACCTCTTGAGTATCGGGATCCTCAAATTATTGAAATCCTTCCTAATAAACTGGTAATTTTTCTTAAGCATGATCTTATCCCCTATGATCGTCCACACTTGAATGTTAGAGTTTGTTTTATTTTAGACATGCAGAAGTCTTTTCCCACACACATCTCGATCAACTCTCAGTGGGGTCTATGGGTTCAGCCTCTTAAGATTCAAGATGAGCAAACGGTACAAAAATTCCAATCACGATTAGGTCACTTCAACACTCAATGCCAACATAAAGTTCAGGAAGTACAATAAGTATTCTTAGATCATAGTACAAACCCCAACTTATGTGTGAACAAAGTTATATCAGAAAAGGATATGGATCCTAAGGATTCATTACATGAGCCTAACAGTTTGGTCATGCACAATTCTACAGGAGCTAAGCTTTCTTTGTTTCTGAAATTGGTTATGCATTTCATTCAAGGGTTTTCTACTGGACCAAAGAATTGTTATGCAAGCCCGCCAATACAAATATCCCTACATAAAATGGCCTCGAGTGTATCGAAGATCTCACCATCAATTTTAGCTTCATCATTGGTCCCTAACAAAATAAGGGATTTGGTTAACAGGAATCAGTATGCAGAGTGGAAAACACATTAAATTGGAGACTAGATTGTCTCAAAGATTGCTTTGAATATAATTTTTGGGAAAGCAGAGGAAGAAGGACTCATAGTAGGCAATCAGATGACTTATGATCTTGATGAGCTGCTTATAGATTTTTAATTTTTGAATAGTTAGGTTGTCCCAAAGAAAGCTAACAGTTGTAAGATTGCAGAACTTGAAGAAAATGCATGCCAAGTTGATAAAATGACTCTCTTATTGGATTCTTTTACTACTAATGATCCTCTAGGAGTAGAGGATTGTATATACCAACAAGTAGTAGAAAGCTCGGTTTCCCAGTATGAGGATACAAATTTGGGGGAGATTGAAGATATCAAGGAATAGCTCTATTCACATCTTTAGAACACAATGAACCTATTTGATCACAGTCAATCTTTTTCAATTGCTCAATCTCCTTCTCAACGACAACCTACTTTCAAGACGCCCAAACTGAGAGGTCAACCCAAGGGTTCAAAGAATAGATCTAAGATTGCATTAGGGATACAGTCAACATTGGATGACAAGTTTGTAGTTACCAAAAGAGTGATGAGGAGAACAAAGTGTTCTCCTTGTCAGCAATGAAGATCAGCTCATGGAAAGTCAGAGGCATTAATGCCTCTGAAAAAACAAGCCAGATTCACCATTCAATTGAAAATATGAAGGCTGACATTGTTATGTTACAAGAGGCAAAATTATTACAAGCTACATTTGAAGAAACTATTGCAAAATGGCCAAAGTGGTCTTCATTGCATTCTCCTAGCATTGGTGCTTCTGGTGGTCTTGTTGTTTTATGGAATCCGTTAACAATTCAGGGACAGATAATTCATCAACACTCAAATTGGCAAGTTCTAAAGATGTCAGAGTTTGATGTTTCTTTCATTCTTATAAATGTTTATGGTCCTAATTCTACTCACGATAAACTTGCAGTTTGGGACGAGCTATCTCAATTAATTCAAATGCAAAATTCTCATCAAGTTATCTTGGGAGGTGATTTTAATGCAATCATGAATCATGATGAGAAGTTCGGAGGAATTTTCCCTCCTCTCAAAACTATTTAGGATTTCACACAATTTGTGGAAAATAATGATCTTATGGACATCAAACCTCTTAATGGTAAGTTTACATGGAAAAACAGGAGGGATGGTTTTGCACAAATTGCAGTTTGGTTGGACAGATTTTTTCTTTCCCATGATTGGAAGTTAGGAAACTTCCATATTCAATGAGAAATATTGTCTTTTCCAAATTTTGATCATTTTCCAATCTCCCTGTATATTAGTCAACCAGTAATTTTCAATCAGAATCAGCCAAAGTCTTCTTTCAAGTTTGAAAGAATGTAGTTGCGACACCCACATTTTCTTCCATTGGTCAAACAATGGTGGATCAGTGCTCCCTTTGTCTCAGGTTCTAGGATGCATAAATTTGCCATGAAATTGAAACATGTTCAGATACAGATCAAAAATTGGAATCAACATGTTTTCAAACAAAAAGAGTTGGTCAAGCTGCAATTGGATGAAATCTATGCTAACATCATTTAGCATGGGATGGATAATGATACCTATGTTAAGCAAAAATGTCTTCAGCAAGAGTGGGAGGAATTTTGTAATAGGGAGGAAGAGTATTGGCGACAAAAATCTAGAGAAGTATGGCTACAACAAGGAGATAAAAATATGAAATTTTTTCATGCATCAACCCAACAAAAATGAGCAGCTAAAACAATATTTCAAATCAAAGAGTTAGAATCTGGTAATATTTTATCTAATGCACAACAAATCAGAGATGAAGGTGTCAAGTTTTTTAAGAACCTCTTAGCTCCAGCAGAATATCCATCTCCCCTTCCTTTGCAAGTGGATGATCTCCTTTAGTCTATGCCAATAATGGTGTCACCCAATGACAATACCAAACTTATGGCTCCTTTCACCTTTCAAGAACTTAGAGAGGTAGTGTTCTCATTTCCTCCAAATACAACTCCAGGACCAGATGGTTTTACTGCACTCTTCTTTCAGAGTTGTTGGGAATTTATAGGTTGGGATTTACTTGCAGCTATTGAAGAAGCTATAAAAAATAGATCTATGCTCAAGTACTTCAATACTACTAATATTGCAATCATTCCAAAAATTAAGGAGCCAAAAACTTTAGCTGACTTCTGCCCAATTTCTCTTTGCAATTTGACATATAAGATTGTAACTAAAGCTATTTACTTACACCTCCAACATCTCCTTCCACACATTATTTCCCCTGAACAAGGAGGTTTCATTCCAGGTAGAGAAACAATGGAAGGAGCAGTGGTAGCTCATGAAGTTCTCCATTCTATTAACATTAATCAGTCTTCCAATTTTGTTATCAAGTTAGACATGCAGAAGGCTTATGACGGATTTTGCTAGACCTTTCTTTTTCAAGTTCTTCAGAAAATGGATTTCTCAAAATGTTGGTGTAAATGGATTAAAGCATGCATTTCAAGGGCTTGGTTCTCAGTTATTATCAATAGATCAGCATCAGGTTTCTTTTCTCCTACACAAGGTGTCAGACAAGGAGATCCACTTTATTTGGCTCTATTCATTATCATGGCCGAAGCATTTAGTAGGAATATTAAGCAGCATCATATAACTGATAAGTGGAAAGGTGTAAAAATTGGGGTTACTTCAATATCCATCACACATTCTTTGTTTGGAGATGACACACTGCTTTTTAGAATGTCACAAGTTTCAGAAGCTAAGCAGATTAAGAAAATTCTACAATTATATTCAGATGTCTCAGGGCAGAAAATCAATTCTCAAAAGTCAAAGATCTTCTTATTCAATACTAACAGAGTCATATCAGATAGGATTGTATGGATTTTAGGTTTTACTGAGGAATTTTTTCCATCTACTTACCTTGGCATTCCATTTTTTATGGGATCTAACAAGACAAGTTATTGGGATAGTGTGCTTCAAAGAATCAAGAGTAAAGTTGTGTCCTAGCAAGTAAGATGGCTTTCCTTATCAGGCAGAATCCTCCTTATTAAATCAGTACTTTCAGCGATTCCAAAAAACTACTTGGTCGTCCTTTAAGCCCCCCCCGGCAGTCCTCTTACAAATTCAAAAATTAATTAGAGGCTTTCTTTGGGCGGGAAATATGAAAAATGAAAAGAAAATTCCACTTATTTCTCTACAAGACATGGCACATATCCCTGCTTTACGGGGTGCTGGAGTGCATGATTTATCAAAGAGGAATAAAGCTTTCAGTGGCAAATTGGTTTGGAAAATGTATAGCAAACCACAATCAACATGGTGTCAAATAATGCAACAAAAATATTTAGATAACAATGATCCACATAGAATATTTTCCATGTCAAATCCCCCTAAGGGCTCTGTTATTTGGGACTTTATGATTTCCTCCAAAGACATTGTCCTTAAGTACATCTCTTAGGAATTAAATTGAGGTGACAAGATTAACTTCTGGAGAGATTCTTGGAACGGTCAACCACCGCTAATCGCACTTCCAAACATTCAAGATCTGGTGACAGCTTCAAAATCAGCTTGAGGTAAACTTGTTATTCATATTATAGATGCAGTCTATCTTTTTTCAAGGAAAGTAATATGGAAAGATCCAAACCAGCTCCCTATAGATAGCCAAAACAAAGATCTCCTTCGAAATATATTTACACAAAGACCAGCATTTGTATCCAACCATGAGGATCGACTAATGTGGATACTAGCCAAAAATGGAAAATATTCAATTAAAGAAGGTTACAAATTACTACAAAGAGCTGCATCAAAAAAAAGTCCATTTCAAGCCTATATGTTCTATTGGAATAATGTGGTGTTACCAAAGGCAGGTTGCTTTGCATGGTTAGCAATCAAACATAGGATTCTAACAAGTGACCGGTTGGAAAGATTAAGTATTGCTCCCCCATTTAAGTGTGTATTATGTGATGAAGAATATGAATCAGTTGACCATCTCTTTGCAAGGTGTCAATTTGCATTTCAGTGCTGGATGTTTGTTCTCCAAAAATTAAGTTATCCCACCCCATTGCAGAATAACATTTGGAATATATTTCAAGCATGGCCAATCCCTTTTCCTGATGCATTCATTATGGGAATCTGGAAATGCACCCTAGTATTAGTAATTTGGGCAATTTGGTGGGAAAGAAACAAGAGGATATTCAGACAAGAAATCTCACCCATAGAAAAGGTGATAGAGGGTATCGAAAGATCGATCTCAGAGGTTACTAATGTAAGGGTTAGTAGATATAAAATCAATCCACCTATTACCACATAGGACAAAGGTATCATCCATGAATGAAAATCATTATTTATTCCATTAGGAGCTGGGCTAAAGAAAAATCAAGAAAAAATTGATAGGCAATCAGTGCAATGGCAGCCTCCACAATCAGGATTTATGAAGCTAAACTTTGATGGGGCATCCAGAGGAAACCGAGGGAAATCAGGTCTAGGTGCATGCATCATAGATTGCAAAGGCTATGTGCATGCAATTACAATGGCCCCTTTACCAGTAGGAACAAACAATATAGCAGAGGCTCAAGCTTTACTATCAGGTCTAATTCTTGTTAAGAAAGGGGATTACAAACGGGTCCAGATTGAAGGTGACTCTCAAGTAATACTGAATGCATGTATCAAGAGACAAACATCCTCATGGCAGCTTCAATATATTCTACAACAAATTTGGAGCTTAATTGACCAAATTGTAGAAGTGACTATATCACATACACTTAGAGAAGGGAATAAAGTTGCGGATTGTCTTTCAAATCTAGGCTGTGATGGAATCAATATCTTTACATTACAACCTTCATTAATAATTAAATAGTACAAAGATCTGCAAATGGTGATTACAAATGAGTTAGTGGATTGTCATTAGTAATCATAACTTAGTATCCCCAACTAAATTCACTACCACTGTATAGGGAGATGCGAATAAATTTCATGTCAAAATTATACTCAGCTGCCAAATTGCAAGACAAAGGACGTCATTTGTATACGGAAAATTCTCAAATTGGTCACGTGGTGTATCTACTATGATGCAATATTGCTAAGGAGATTGGACAAGCTCATTTGTAACATGGGGTTTCATCCTTTTCATTATCTGCATGTATCGACATGTGCTGGACAATTATGTTACATGCTTTGGTATTATGAAACCTTCATTAAAGATGCACATATAACAAGTGAGATTGGCCCTTCATCTCACTCATACTAACAGATTGTTATCTTCTCGGCTATTTCTCTGCTGAAGATGTCAATGCTAGTGGAGACTTGCGTCAAGTGTGAGTCCTCTAACCAGTTTCACAGGAACCTGCTGCCTAAAAACTACCGAATTTGGATATCTCCGAATGTAGATGAGATTGTTTTGCCTTTGCAAATCGACGAAAGGGTAATAGATGTGATGTTCTATATTAACTCTCCCACTATTAGTAGGGGTATAGGACAGGTAATTGGGGAAGAAATTTTATCCCCCTCATCTAAACATTTCCTGTTTGCCTCAAATGTGGTCTCTATATTCTTCTCGAATGTCATGGATTTATTACACTCAGTCCCTCTGCTTGAAATCTTGGTGAGAAAGGTTGTCTTGCCATAATTTTGGAATGAAAAAAAGTTGAGAAAGGCAATGCAATAGTATGACTTATGGGCTGGCCATGCATTAGTTGGTGGGCTATTTCAAAGATCTCAACTATTACAGAGGCACAAGTTCATGGTTATGTATGAAGCTCTTCAACGGTCGTTTGAGATGCAGAGCCCTCAATTCATGAAATCGGCTCTTCAAACTACGGCAAGGGCTTTAGGTTACCATCTTGAGGAAAGGGTGAAGCACACTGGCTATGCTATCTTGGACATGCTGAGTCTTTCCAATAAAGACTATACATTAAAAAGCCTCGAGGAATTGTCGTCAGGGGTTAATCTTTAGGTGCAGTCGCTAAACCAGGGTTTGGCACAAGGCTTGCAAAATGTGAACAAAAATACTACTCAGGTAAATGTCAACAAAGTTACATCCTCAACCGGGATGGTGGTCGTTGGTACTGAATGGAAAATACCCAACTCGGGTGAGAAAAATTGTCATTGGTGGCAAGACGTATCCGCTAGATTGGGTAGCAGGTCTGGGTGCAAAGCTTCTCCCCATTCACCAGTTGGCTACGAGGGCACATCAGGAGATTTGGTGGATTCACAAGTGGAATAATGTGCAGAAATGGAGGAATAAAAATGATTTAGAAAAAGTTTTTGAAATTTTGAGATATGATTAAATATTGTCAAATCATGAGGAAGTTGTATTTAATTGCTCAAATTTTGAAAATATGAGAGGAAAATATTCCTTGAATTGTAAGATTGAGCATCTAATTATCAATATAAATAGTTGTAAATATCGATGATCTTTTTATATGAGAAACGATGCCGGGTTTTCTTACTGGTTCTTTCCCAATTGAGCTCTTTTTTGAATCAGTTTTTTATAAAAATTTAATATATTCAGTGGTTCGTCCACTTTTGCAAAAAAAAAAAACAACAATATGCATATTCTAGAATCATCTTCTTCACCATTTAAACTGCTCTTAATTTCACCCTTCACTATTTCAAAATATTTTCCACAAATGTACTCCATTGATATCATCTGGTTATACCTATATTCACTGGTTTCCGGATTTGTAATTCTGTAACTATTTTCCCAATGCTGATTAAGAAACCCCATAATTCCACTACATCCTTCTTCTTTTGAAAATTTTCAAAATCAACATTACTCTCAAATGTAGATCCTATCGGAATGTGATCATCATAGTAATGATTTAATCTTCCAATGTCATAGATGTGATTATTTATTTCACCCATCAATTTCTCAAAGAATCCATAATTATGGTTACTTGAACCATATTGTATTCTTGATATTGTATTCTCATGTTTAAAAGACATCTTATCACTATCATATGAAAAATTATTTTCGAGAGGATTATGCTGAGATATTTTTTCCATTTCATGTGTTATACTCTTATTCCCCTTTATAATTTCACCATATATTGGATTCGAAAAAGAATTGAAATCATTTCTAGGTGCATTTTCTTCAACATATCCATGTATTACCCTCTTGAACTTCATCTACTGTGTGCACTATTTGTGGCTCTTTCTCACATAATGGATTAAAAAATGAGTCACATTTGTGGATCATTTCTTCACATTTCTGTGGAGCTTTATTATATACAAGATTTGAAAAAAAATTAAAATTATTCTCAGACACACTTTCCCTATCATAGTGTATATATTCCTCTGACATTCTATCCTCCTAGAGATAATAATTTGTTTTATCAAATCTAGCCTGAGAGTGCATTAGCCCATTAATTTTTCCATTCAGGGAATTTGATAGAAAATTATAAACATTTTTCTAGACATACTTTTTATACTCCATATCTAATAAGTCTGAAATTTCCTCTAAACTAAGAAAATGTTCCTCTCCATTACTGAACTCATTTGAATTCATTTTTATACAAGTCTCTTCTTGGATGAGATCTTCTTCCATCTGATCCAAAATTTCTTATTCATCTGAATCTAGAATATCATTAGGTTTTTGTGCCCCTTCTATAACATTCTCATTTTCTTCCATTACATCTTCATATACAATTTTAAGAATAAGCTTTACCTGATCACGAGTTACTCCTAAAATTTATATTTTGTTTAAAAAATTAGGCCTAATATCAGAAGGTATTTCACGGAAAATATCAATCATCCTTATAAACAAACTCACCATATTTTCATTATCATACCATTCTAAATTAATAAATGCATCCAAGGGATATATACATGATTCATCCCTGTCATGGAATACATCAAGGAACCATTTTTCAGACTGTATCCATGATGAAATGTATTGTGAAGGTAATGATTCATATTTTTCCCTTGCATTATTATTTAGTGACCATGCAAATACCTTCATGGCATCATTTTCTATAGAAATCCTATATTTGTCAAGGAATGCATAAAGAGCATCTAAATGATCAGTAGTTGATTCTTCATAATTTCCATAGAATATAGGGACCCTATGTGAATATTTTGAAAACCATTCGTTAGAACTGCATTTGAATTCTCTAAGATACAAAGGCTTGATGTCAAAAGGAATTATGAAATCTCTGAACAAATATCTAACTAAGTCTGTCATTAACTGAAAGATAAATACTCATTTCCCTCCAGATTCTGAAAAATGAAACAACCTTGAGCTCTTAATCCTAGCAGAATCACCTTCTAAAAACTTTATGCGGAGACGCCACCTCAAGTGTCTTGAGGAAAATATTTTTTCATGCTTGTCCTAAGAAAGAATTTGAAAATTTTTATATAGAGTCACCACCTTCTTCATAAGAAGGATAAAATCATACATTTGATTCTGAGTTCTATCTCCAGTAGATTCTGACTCTCTGATCACCAGAAATTCCGAATAATATTTTTACAACAATTCCCTAGCAGAGTCCCCAATTTGTTGGTGCTAAAAAATGATGGACCATTTTTGGCCAACTGACAGGCACACACTAGTGCCTCTGCAATTCTGGCTTGATTGAGCCAAGGCTGGTAGGCCTAAATTTACAAGTGCCCTATGTTGCACAAATGCATGCACAGACAAAATAAATTCCTTCCAAAGGGGTAAACAATCCTTGGAGGAAAATGATATAATCTCCTAATAGTTGTATTTCTGAAATCTAAAGTAAAATTAAATTATCACTAAAACCTAATTGCTAATGCTTATAAAGAAAGAAATCAGATTTATTTATAAACTACAAATAAGAACCAAATAAAAATTTTCAAATGAAATAAGATGAGTGCCTAATGAAAATTTGGGTTATAGAGTCAGATGTTTCCTATCCTACGTATAATCAGAGACAGTTTTAAGAAAACTTACTTTTAGTAAAGCAAGACTATCATCCCACAGGCTTCCACCTTATTCACAATTCAAATTAATCCTATCAAGTTTAACTCAAATTAAGAGACCGACAAGAACAATGGTAGGTTCTTAGACAATACAATTGATATTCGAGTTGCATATATTAACTTTGAACAATAAAAATCAGGGAATAGAACATAGTAGAACACCCTGATACACAAAGCATTTGAAAAACTAACTGAAAACAAATAACATATAACCTCAAATAAGCATAAAACAACTTATCTCATATGACATTTGAAAATTTTTATATGATGGTTCAAAATCTGTAGTTGCCAGAGTTTTCCTCCTATTGTCATGTTATTTTTTGATTTCAAATGATTTAATATAAATATCCTTTTAAAAGTTTTCTCGTGAAAAAACAAACCTTTTTCACAAAAACCTAATCATATAATTAACCCTACAAATTACAATATTAACCATATAAATGGTTTGAGGAAAAATATTTCAAGCATTACAAATAGAAATTGTCATATCTTCGGATAATTGGCTTGATAATCCACATGCTTATAATGTAAAACTCTTGCACACAAAATCCAATATTAGATAACTTTTAATAAATTTTAAATTTAGGGTTCATTATATTTAATAATGTTTTCAAATTTCCAAAAATGATTCCTATATCAAAATTTATTTATTTTAATTTTAATAATTAATAATGTATCAAAATAATAAAACCATGACATAGGAACATTCTTTGTAATGCATGTAAATGTATTTGATAATATAAGAAAAATACCAAATAGGTTTAAACAT
>MU227760.1:1875878-1901327 GCA_018584345.1 Thuja plicata
CCCCGTCCCTACATTTTGTGTGCAAAATGTTGGGTCCCCCCTTTTTTTTTTTTTTTTGCTTGCGGCTTTGCCTTGTCTTTCTTTCCCTTTTTGTTTTCTTTCTCCAGGGTTTTCTTTCCCCGGTGTGGTGTTTTGTTCATTTGGTTTTCATCTCCGGGACTCTAGTCCCGGAGGTTGCCCTTCATTGAAAACTAGATTCTGGACTCTGAGATTCTTTGCCGTGATGTTCTTAAGGACATCATCGCAAGGAATCCCCGAGCCCGGAGTCTGGAGGTTTTTCTTGTCCAGAGATTGCCGGAAGGAGGAGGATTACATTTTTATCGCAGATATAAATAGGACTTATCTGTCACTTTCACATTTACCGTGATCAAAATTTCCAAGCACTTAGAGCGATTAACAAAGCGATTTCAAAGTGATTAACAGAGCATTTGCAGAGAGTTTATGATAATCAACGCTTAACATTTCTAATCACTTTTAAGCAAGTGCAAGTGCTTTGTGGTGGTGATTCTGACCATTTGAAAACTCAAGTTGTTGCAGAGCTCCTACGGTAAATCCTCCCTTCCTCTGCCTTCTGTGTTCTCAGGTTGGTGTTTTCATTCTCCCGCTTCTCTGGTTTTCCTCCGTTTCATTTTTTTTTATTTGTCTTGTTTGTTTTGTTTCTCTGTTTCGTCTGATTTGTTGTTTTCTGGTTTTGCCGCCTGTTGGTGGGTCGGCTCTCTGCCAGAGGGTTGTCCACCCTTTGCGTAGAGGTGCTCCATTTGTAAAATGTGTAGATAGCTATATATATTTCTGTCTTGTCTTGTTTTCCCGCAGGTGTCGTTCCATGTTGTATACTTGTGTATATATGCATGTATAGTTGTATATAATCTCTATATGTCCCTCCGTGTCTTTGTATATATCCCTTGGCTCCATGTATATCCTTTCGAGTGGCTTGACAAGCTGGTTGAGTCACCTTTGTTCTTGGTTTTCTGCCTCCAAGCTCGCTTCGGGGCAGAAAATTGCCTGTTTGAAACTTGGCTCTCGGTCGGTTTCAAACAGGCAGTTTTCTCTCTCCTCCATGAAGTCTGTCAGAACTTCAATTATGTACCATGTGCATAATCAATTCCAGCCAAGTGGATTTCACTTCCCACATGTTTGGACAGTTGGCTCCACCGTCATCGCCATAACTTGCATTTAATACCTGTGCACGTGGCACCCACGTGGGCTCATTGACTTGCCTTTTTAAACGTCCTCACTAACGGTCATTTCTCTGGGTTTTGGGTCTCCTACCACTATCCATCCTATGTCTTCACCAAGTGTGATGAAAATCTCTGGACCTGGATGTTTAACAAAAGATGATTTTGTGATGTGTTTTTCTTTTTGGTTATCTTTGCGTGAAACTAACTTTTCAGGAAAGCAAACATCGCAGTGGTAAGATCTTCGGACCCAAAATAATTATTTTGATAAATGTGTTCTGACGGTCACTTTGTCTCACAGGTTCCCAGAGTTCATCTTCCAAATATGTCTGAAGCATCTGCATCATCTCCACCTGGAAGTCCAGAGCTGCCTTCCGCAGTAGAGACCAGGGCAGCAGTTAAATCCAAGATGGAGAAGGCCCTAGAAAAGCTGCCCCTCACCATGAAATTTGTATAGGACAACGTCATTGTGGGCTCAAAGATTGAGTCTAAGGTTAAGCTGATAACCGACACCAATGTCAGAACATGGGCAGAGATGCAGGCCTTGGTGAAAGTAATGCACATTCAGCGACAGGCTGGAGATCAACTAGCAATCAACGTCGGGAACTCCGGAATCCTTCAGGCAGCTTGCTTCCCATGCTCCGTGCAGTCTCCTAAGCTTATCTTAACACTGGCTGCCAACTACAACTCCTCTGTCCGGGCCATCATGCTCACGGTCGCAGAGCCCACAGGATACCCTACTCCACTGGTGTCCCTCGACCCAGTCACATTCCGGGCAAGCCTGGGGATCCCACAATTTGATAGGGCCACAGTGGTTACAAGGACCGATGACCTGACCCAGTTTATACAACTGGAGGATGTTTCCCGGGTATATATGAATACCCACTGGCTTAAGGCCCCAAAGAGGGACCCAAAGAGAATGAAGATAGAGACTCCCCACTCTAAATTTAAGGAGAGCATCCAGATGAGGATGATAGCATTAGCCTAGGTCTTTGGGCAGCCCTCTGCCCAAGAGTTTGCCAAATGGATGTACTATTTCCTCCTCGGCATCTCCACCAAGGGAGAATACTTTGACTAGGCCACAATAATCTCCAACCATGTCGACTCCCAGTTCCAGCAGTTGAACAGGAAGAATTTCTATGTCTTCTTATGTTTTCTGGGCCCTAGCACAGTAGAGGCCCCATTCCAATGACCTACATATAGACGGCGTGCTCAGGATTGGCCCAGGACAAAAAGCACCATGGGACCATTTCCCACAGGTTCAATGGGAGGCCAGCTTCCCCAGTTTCTGCTGGGTAAATGACGCGTTTGTTTACTATCATTTACTTACCTCCACCCGGGACGCCGGATACCGCTTGTCTTCTAAGGCAATGAACTTGGTCCATAGTTATGGACCTTACTATATTCAATTCCAACAACACACATACATTAAGGTCACCGGCTTCTCTGGAAAACCCTACTTGTTGCCCAAACACTGTGGGGACAAGATCATGCTATTGGAGTATTGCAGACAAATAATGGAGGTGCATGCCCTCTTTGCCCTCAAAAAGATCCCCAACATCCCATTCCTGATCATATGTGGGAATTACACCTGTAGTCTTGCCACCATGAAGGAGGCAGACAATGAGCTAAAAGGTTACAACCTGTAGGAATTTTATCTGGCACAAAAAAACTTTGATCCGCATAGCAGGATTGCAACAACACTACCCCGGGCTTCAGAGCCCCATCGTATACACATGGAAGAGTTTTGGGTAGATTGCCACGATGATGTGGAGGTGCAGAGTAGGCACTATGTCAGAATGATAGCCGGCATGATGCTGAAGCTGAAGCTCCAAAAATTCCCAGCGGACTTCTCAGATGTCGCCCCCACTTAAGATCCCCAGTACAAAGAAAAGGGGATGGATAAAAAAGCTCTTTCACTAGTGAACTGGGCCATCCAGGAAGGGCCCACTATTGAGGACTTCACTTGAGAGGTGGTCGAGAGAAGCCACACCTATTTTAAGAAGGTGTCTCACGGGAGTACCCGCCGAGCAGCCCAGCCGACGCCAAAGCTAACCCCATAGCCGGTATCTAAATTGACCCCGAGGGCCGAGACTTCTTCGCAGGGGGCAGATAAGGGAAAAAGAATAGATACAACCCCTTCCGCGCAAGAAGTCCCCATCATAGAACAAATAAAACAATCAGTGGCAGCCTCCTAGCAAATGAGGGAGCAATTAATAACACGGCTGGCCACTCCACCACTCATGGCTGGACCACTTTGTCCCCGCTCCTCCCCATCATTAGTAGCCTTAATGGTAAAGGCAACAGGGGTGGATCCCCTGGAAGCGGCGGCAATAAGAGATGCAGGGCCACCTCTGGTTATCTAGAGAAAGAAGAAGCTCAGCAAAAAGCCCAAGGCGGAGCAGGGGCTGGAGGCATCCCTCCCCCAGCAAGTAGAAATCCTTTCTTCCAGTTCCCCAGAGCTGGAGAAGGAAATGGAGACTGCACAAGTCCCAGCCAATCCCCCTCTACAAGAAGAGTTTGATGATGTATTTGCAACCGACGAGTTTAGGAACTTGCAGGGGGACAATACACAAAAAGAGGCAGAAGTCCCTGGGGCAAAACAAGAGACTGCAGAGAAGGAAGATATTGAGCAAGAGCCTGCACAGGGACAAGAACTGCAGGTAGAGGAAAAGGAGCCAGGACCAGAGATCACCTCTGGGGCTCAAGCAATGCAAGGTTTGGGAGTGGAACAACAAAAACAAGCTGAACAAATGGCATCCGCTGGGGGAACCGGACCTTCAGGAGTAACCGTAACCCCAGCCGCCACATTCCAAGGGCCACTCCCGAGAGAAACCTTCAGGCAGGTAATCATAGCAGCCCAAACTCTAAATCTTGGCCCAACACCTCCCCTACTGCCGAAAGAGGTGCTAACAAAGGAAGAGGCCCCGGTAGAAGAACAATAAGAAGAACAAGAAGAAGAAGAGAAGCTCGAAGAAGAAATCCTTGACAAAGCCTACCAGGGTCAAGACCCAGCGATAGACATACAGGAAAAGGCTGAGGAGATGGAGATTGAAGAGAATGTTGTTGCAGAAGAAGTTGAGGTAGGGAGAGGAACGGATGAGGTCCACGCCTTTGAAGAGCAACAGCCACAAAACACTTGGGAAGAATCAAGAGAACAAGTCCTAGCAGGAAGGCCACCCCTACCACCCCGATGGCTGATAGAAAGTAGGAAGAGAAAGGCTCAGTCCACTCCTGTGATTCCTCTCTCTAGCCAAAATGATGGCCCAAGTTCAGGCCCCGCCGAAGGCCAAGAAAGCCCAGACAGTTCATACCCTCCGAACTGGGCCGGGCAGAGAAGTAGTTGTCGTTGTGGCAACACCTCCCTCAGACACTGATGAAGCAACCACAGACCCTGTAGACTATAATGTTGTAGAGGTATCCTTAGGTAAAAGGGGAAAGCAAGGTGAGGTAGACTTGCTAAAAGACGCAGCAAGGGCAGTGGAGGCCCGATATGAAAAAGAGGCCCAGAGGCTCAAAGCTGAAAAGGAAAAGAATGAAAACCTTATAAGGTTGCTTACTGAGCTGGCTTGACCCATCAATGTCACTCCTCTGGGGGCCTCCACCTCAAAATATATACCGCAGAGTGACATAGACTCCCTACGAGTGATGAAGAAGAAAGCTCAGGCAGTGGACGAGTGGGTCGCCCTGCAGATAGGAAACACCCGATGTTTCCTGGTGTCCACCCTCCCAAATTTATACATGGTCCGGCAGGTTATTCATTAGAAAAAAATGCTTATTGAGCAGTGGGAGGGTGATGCCGAGAATTCTAGGTGATGAATCATTTGATTTTGTAAGAACCCAACACTCCAGACTTAACCTCACATTGGAGGTAACCAAGCAACTGGTAGGGTCCTTACAAGATAAGGTAAATGCTAGAAAATATTCTTCTAATTTATACAAGTCTTTTGTAATAAATACTTCCAGGGCTGATCCCCTTAGCACAGATACATGTACCCCCAAAGATTTAATTTTGGGGAGTTTTGATGAAATAATGAAATCCCGGTATCAATCTACGGAGGGGATAGATGGGGCCCAGATGGAAAAATTAACCTGCATGATACTTAGTGGTCATGACACGGCAAGGATGGCAGATGAATTCAAAGAGAATGTTTCGGACCTGGGGGAACAAGTTGAAGTGGCCAAGCACAGAAGGGCCAGCCTGAAAGATATAGATGAAGATGGCATTTCCCGCCTCCTCCAGGCTTTCAACGACAATAAGAAACCTTGAGCTTTCTCTGGGGGCCGGGGAGAACTCAAGTGTTGGGCATTCTTTATTCTTTAGGGACATAAGTTCCCGGATCCCGGAGTCCCGGATCCAAAATTCTATATTTTTTAAAGTGATCCGTGTCCCGGTCCCCGAGGCCGACCGGTCACTTTCAGAAGCAGTTAATAAAGGCTGTCAGAAGGTAGTTGGCTACATCAAGAGGGTGTCAACCCAGCAGTTGGTTTTCTGACAGGATGGTCTTCTCGAGGCGCCGCTCAAACGTACACTAGCACATTGGAGATAGGGCGCCGCATTTCCTATTTATGAGGCATGTAGCCTCGATCCCCGGGGGACCTACTTTCTTCTTTCTCCTTTTTGGCTCTCTTCTCAAGGCCGATTCTTCCGCTGTATATCCTTTTCTTATCCTTCTGACATGACAGACCTATTCCATCTCCAGGTCTTTTATAGTGTGACGCAGGTAGTACCGGCCCCCAAATATTGTAACTTGATGTAAATAGGGTTAGGGTCAGAAGAGAGTTGTATAAATAACTGAACCAGCCCATTTTCAAGGGTCAACGAAATTGATGATTTTGTTGTCTATAGCAATAGCAAGTGATTCCTCATTTTAGTTGCAGAGCTCAATGCTCCATTATTCTAGTTTTTATATAGTCAAATGCTCCCTTTGAGCCAGCATTGTACCACGCACCAGTGCTTGCTGGAAGGAACATTAATAAAGAAGGAATAATTCTTGGCAATGATGTTATTGGTATTCCTAGTCCTGAGTTAATGGTATTTCATGTTTCAATATTATTTATGTCTTCTACTCTGATATGTTAAAATAGATTAACGACCTCTTTTGCTCCGGCTACTGATAAAATGCTAGCTGACGGTTATGTATTTCTTCGGTATTTAGTGTAGTCTCTCAGAGTATTATTGATGTTCTGGACATTTAGGCATGACTATAGTTAGATAAAATGTTTCTAACCCTGCATGATCTTTTAAATTTTATTTTCTAAGTGTAGAGTGCTACGAGAAACCTTACTTTATCAAATCTCCGGAGGTATTAAGTTGAAGAAACTAGCTATCCCCCTCAAAAATAGTCACTTCTCCCCAACCGAGCCCCCACACCATCGTGACCCGACACCCAGGTGCTTGAAGGCCTGGGGAATATAATTCCCCCAGACAACCTTTGCAGGCGGAGTTGGCCGGTATCCTCGGAACCTAGTGACAACTTATGACTGTTGGCGGACATGGTCAGCAAAACCCCATCAACAGAAACTGGCGCTAGAAGGAGGGCATGAACTCATCCCCTTCCCAAGATTTTGATTTTACACCTCCCGAGGGTTCCCCGAGGTATAGTTTTAAGAGGCAAGCCTTCAGCGGGATTGGGTCTTTTTCCCCAGCAAAATTTTAGAGGGTCCTTAGGTCTACCCCGAATCCTGAAAGGTTTGTCAAACTCGAGCCTCCTGCTCGAAGGAAGTGGACCTCAAAAATCATACCAGCCACTATTGTCTAGGGATCTACCATACCTCCAAATACCCAAACTTCTCAGATAATCCTAGGAACCAGTGCCCAAACTACCCAACATATAGTTCCCCCAATGGCCACATACTTCGGAAACACTGGGTCCCCAATGGGAACTTTTTCAGGCGCAATCAATGACTTACCCTCTCACCCGGAGAAGATTTTCCCATGATATAAACACTTAGGCTCACAGACCATGAAAGAACACTTACAGGCATACAAAGATGCCATGAACCGACACTGGATCCAACATAAAGATGTTGTGACTCGAATGTTCCCCTTGTCTTTAGGGCAAGGTGAGTTGAACTGGTACCTTAACCTTCCTGCCAACTCCATAAATAGTTGGCAGGACATGGAGGACGCTTTCCTGGCTGCCTTTTGTGTGCATGTGGACCCAGCCTGGTCCCATAGCTAGTTCATCTCCATCAAGAAAGAATCCAATCAACCTCTTGTAGCATTCAACCATAGGTTCCAGCGCGCCCTGAAGCGGTGCACAGGCCCCTTCATTCCATCCCCAGATGTAACCATATAGACCTATCTTAACGCGATGGACCCTTTCATTGCCACTCTCCTTTGAAGAACAACTGCCGCGGGTGACCGAGACACCTTGGAAAAATTCTATAACCTAGCCTTGGAACTGTCCTGTGGTCTCAACAAATCCACAGGCGGGATTGGGCAGAGTACGCCCTTCAACATGGTCCCCGGCAGAACTGCATATGCTGGGGGATACAACTCCAATCTGGCAATTGGTGCCCCGTCGATGGTGATGAATCCTCTACCACCCCTGATAGACCAGCAGGCATGATATGTTTACCTAGCGCAGACCCAAACAGTACCAGGTCTAGAATTTTTCCCTTGGAATCAGCCACAGCAGGCACAACAACCTTAGACACAACCGTCCGAAGTGCCCTTCTTTCAGTCATCCATGACTGGAGGATTGCCGCCCTCGACTCTGGCTAATACCGCTACCTTCTCGGGAAGCCAAAAACAACAGCTGTCACATTGTGATGCTAACACTCAATTAACCACCGAGGTCGAATCCCTCCGGCGAATGTTTTCTACCTTAACTTTGGACATGGGCCAACTAAAGGCGGGGTCCTATGCGCCCTAGAATTCAAATTTCCAGAGGGGAAACATTTTCTCCAGCCAATGAAACAATGATGTTGGAGGAAGAAACTTCAACAATAAGTCTAGGCCCAATCAACAAGAATGGAATAATAACGCGAACACCGGAGGCCCACCTCCCAACCAAAATGCCAATCAAAATGGTGCTACACCATCACATTTTACACCAGTCACAGACTTCCAGCCCATGACTAATTGGTGTAGACTCCATGACATAGGATCGCACAACGAGGTGAATTGTGCCACTTTGGAAAAGGTCATCATGATCTCCCAACTAGATAGATAGCAGTCACATGATTCCACCCCTCCAGAACCTCCCGTCCAAGAGACAACCCATAATGCCTTCACCTGTGATACCATCTTCTTCGGAACTTTCAGGGAGGATGAAGAAGAATCTAAATTACAAGGATTCTTTGACGAATCTATCCCACCTATTGAGGCCAATGCCTTTACTAACTCACAGACTCCATATAATACTTAGAGTCAGGTTGGTAAAGGACCAGCCTGCACGCCCACACCTCCTATCAAAGATACTCCTCCTCCCCAGAATAATACGACTGATCGACCCGCTCCTCCAAAAGGTCCTAGCTCTAACCAAGCAAAAGACCTTGTCGAGGGAGACCACCAGTTCCCAAGAGGAAGATTCGACATTACGAAGGCGTTAGAGAAGACCACCACCTCCATGACCTTGATGGAGGTTTTACTAAACTGTCCTGAGCAGAAGAAGTCTCTTCTGAAGCTCCTAAGAAACCTAGAAGTCGTCAGCCGCCCGCCCAAGACTGTCTCATTCGAAGATGCTAACGCGGCCATCTTCTAGGGGAACAATGAGGATCCTCCCTTCCTACTAGGCCTGAATATCCATGGCAAAAATATACATAATTGCCTAGTAGACTCCAGGGCTTCGGGTAACATCATGCCCTTGTCCATTTGTCAGAAGCTCAGATTCCACCCCACCCCATCTAATGGCGCAGTAATCCAGCTAGATAAGACTGCTATAAAAATGGTGGGGGAATTGAAGAACATCCAGATACAGCTTATCCAGGACCCCAAGATAGCCAGCATCATTGACATCCAAGTGGTGGACATCCCAGAGACCTACAGGATGTAACTAAGTCAGAATTAGTCTAAGTCCTTGAATGGATACTTTTTGACCGACTTCATCCATTTATGGCTTCCATGGGAAGGAGAATCAAATAAGATCCGGGTCGAAAGTGAACCCCAGATGAAACAGGCCCTTACCAAAGTTGGGAGGGTCAGTGAGGTCTTTTTCTCTGAGACTTCTCTCGGGGTGTACCGACCTTTTGAAATCTTAACATTCGATTTCATCCCCGGAGAAGATCCCGCCATGTTGCAAAGAGCCCAAGACCTAGAAGAAAAGATGAGACTTGAAATTGGCTCTCAGGGCACCATAACAACCCTTGGCACACTCTTATCTAGCACTTGGTGCCGAGTGCACTACCAAAAACATTCAGAGCTCAAGTGTGGGCCATGTCTCTCGATCGCTAACTGGCACCTCGATACCTTCAAGAGTAAACATATAACTGATTCCCCAGGATCCAGTGTTCCTATGGGATGCACTCCTTTGATGCCATCTCCCCAAGAATCCCAAATCCAAACACCTCCGGAGGTAAATTCTACTTTCACGCTGGTGGTCCAGGAGAAACCCCCTAAGTCTCCCAACAACAGTCCAAAGACTGCTCCCCCTCCTTAGCCCCAGATTACAAACAATGACTTATGGACCCTCAAGTTTGATGGGTCCCAATCCAAACAAGGCTATGGGGCTGGGTTAGAACTAATCAACCCATGAGGGAAGTCCTTCCTCGCATCCTACAGGCTGCAGTTTAACTCTACAAACAATGTCACAGAGTACGAGGCTTTGGTCCTTGGACTCTTATTTACGCTAAGGAAGGGTGTCACCCGCCTCCGGGCTCTGGGTGATTCAGAATTGATTGTCAAACAAGTCCGGATTCAATACACATGTCACGACAAAAGGCTGGCTACATACCGCAATCGGGCTTGGAACCTTATTAAATATTTCAATGCCTTTGGCATTGACCTCATTCCCCAGCGACGGAACTATGTCCCAGATGCCCTTGCCATTTCTGCCAGCACACTTGAGCCAATGGCCGGCTCAAAACTCTAGAGATTTTTAGTTGAGATGGTCCCTACCCCGTCCATTCTAGATAATGTCACCCACTTTCAGGTTTTTGAGGATGATCAACACATCCTGGCCTTCATGGAAAATGTTGGTGTCTTTGAGAACCAGATAGTGGAAGAATGAGACCATGACGATACTGGGCAGGGTGATAAAGACGATGGGATCATGGACTTACCTACTAACACCATCCCAAAGGGGATGGTTGTGCTGGAATGAATCTTCAACTCGGACCCTCGGGCCCATGAGAAGGTGTCATCCTCCTCTGATGGAGGAAAGTTTGAAAAGGTTAACATCGGCAAGCCTGGTGAGGAAAAGATTATTCATATTGGTACCTCCTGTTCTCTTGAGGAAAAGGAGAAGATTCTCACAGTTCTCCGAGAATATATCGACGTAATTGCTTGGGGTTATGAAGACTTGAAAATGTATGACACATCCATCATGACCCATACTATTCCCCTAAAACCTGATGCTAAGCCCTTTCGACAAAAGCAAAGACCGGTCAACCCCTTGATAAAGCCTCTAATTCATCAAGAGGTAGAAAAATTTTTGTCATCCCAGATAATCTTCCCAATCTGGCACACTATGTGGGTTGCCAACCTGGTCCCTGTGAGGAAGAAAAATGGTGAGATCCACCTTTGCGTGGATTTCCGAAACTTAAACAAGGCATCTAAGAAAGACAATCACCCTCTCCCCTCGTTGGATGAGGTGTTTTAGATAGTGAATGGATCCCAGATGATGTCCTTCTTGGATGGATATTCAAGATACAACCAGGTCATGGTCAAGTATGAAGAGAGAGAGAAAATAGCATTTACCACCAGGTGGGGAACGTTTGCGTATAGGAGGATGCCCTTTGGTCTGATCAATGCAGGGGCTACATTTCAGAAGGCCATGGACATTGCATTCGAGGGCCTTGTGAATCGGTGCATAATCATCTACATGGATGATTTGACCATCTTTTCCCAGGACAGGCATGATCATCCCGCCCATCTCGCTCAGATCTGCGAGAGATGTCGTCGGTATGGAATATCCCTCAACCCCAAGAAGTGCATATTCGGGGTCACCGAGGGGAAGCTTCTCAGACATATCATCTCTAAGAAGGGTATATCCATAGATCCTGACAGGGTCGAAGCACTGCTAAAATTACAAATGCCTGGCAGCAAAAAAGAGATGCGATCTTTCTTTGGAAAGATCAACTTCGTAAGGTGGTTCATCACGGGATTTGCAGAAATAGTTAAATCGCTCAACGAGATGATGAAGAAGGATACCAAGATTGAGTGGAGTCCTGAAGCAAAGTGGGCATTTTTCCAGATCAAACAAACAATAACAAAAGCACCTGTCTTGGCTAGTCCGGACTATTCCCTTCCATTTTACATTTACTCATTTGCCTTGCCACATTCTGCCGTGGCAGTGTTGACTCAAAAGGTTGAAGGGGAAGAACGACCAATAGCTTTCATGAGCTCCCCCTTTAAGAATGCCAAAGTCTAATATAAATCACTAGAAAAGCAGGCCTTTGCTTTAGTTTGTGCCGTGAAGAAGTTTTGGCATTATATTCTCCGTAGAAAAGTACATGCTATCATCCCAGACCAGGCTATCAAGTGTCTGCTGATGCAGAGTGAATTGGGCAAAAGATGGAGGAAATGGATGGCCATCCTCCAAGAGTATGACTTAGAAATGCAGCCCATGAAGATAGTCTAGGGCCAAGGACTAAGCCGAGCAATGGCAGAAGAGACTCCCCGCGTAGAATGTCAAACACACATAGTGGAGTCCATCACCCAAGACCTGTGGTATACTTGCTATTAAATAATAAATGCCTGGAGGGATTACCTCCCCACAAATGCCACGCTCTGTGGATGAAAAGTGCACACTTCATGATCAAAAACTCTGCACTCTACCGCTGAAACTATGGAGTGTACCTCCGGTGCATCGACAGAGACCAAGCTGTGAGAGTGATTAATGAATTCCACGAATAGTTTGGAACTATGCATGGCTCAGCCAATGCCACTGCCCATTAGATCCTTCAGGCTGGATATTATTGGCCCTGTATATTCAAGGACGTTTACACTCATGTTAGGAAATGCCATACTTTCCAAACCACAGCGCATCGTGAGCGTAACCTGGCTATGCCTTTACAACCAGTCTATGACGCTAGACCCTTCGCCCAGTGGGCATTTGACTTCATCAGGGAAATCAACCCCAACTCATCTGCCAACCACTAATACATTCTAACTACTACTGATTACTGCACTCGATGGTCTGAAGCTATACCTTGAAAAAACAACATGGTAGACGTAGTTATCAAGTTCCTAGAAGAAAACATCGTCACACAGTTTGGAATGCCTTTTGCTTTAGTATGTGACAATGGTCCAGCGTTTTCTTTGGCATAGCTACTTGAATGGACCTAAAATCAGAAGATCACTTTGAATTTCTCCAGCAACTATTATCCCCAGGGAAATGGCGTTGCTGAATCGACAAACAAAAATCTACTTGAAGTGATCAAACATCTGTTAGAAGAGAATCCCCAGGATTGGCATCAAAAGTTGAAATTCACCCTCTGGGAGGATTGCATTCACATCAAAGCCACCCTGGGAACATCCCCGTTTCATCTGGTTTATGGTTTGAACCCTGTATTCCCAGTCAATTTACAGATCCCAGTTTTACAGTTTATGCAGGAATTTAGCAACAAGGACAACATTGTGGAGGTTCGACTCTTAAATCTGGTACAGATGGAAGAACAGTGAGATGTAGCTCTTAAACATTTTGCACGTCACCAAGTAGTCATAAAATGATGGTTTGACAGAAGAGCCGAATACAAAGATTTTTAGATTTTGGATCTGGTCCTGTTGTGGGACAAGGCCCGGGAGAAGAAAGGAAAGCATACCAAGTTCCAACGGCTCTAGCTCAGACCATACTTGATCTTAGAAATCTACGGGGCAAATACTTACCACCTTAACACCCTGACTGGGGAACCTGTCACATTGCCCATTAATGGACAGTTTCTCAAACACTACTTTGAGTAGGATAAGTCTGTCCGAAGTTGTATTATGTGTGAAGTCTTCCACTTGTAAATATCTTCTTCCGGGTGTCTCGTTGTGAGGTACCCTACCTTTTAAATAGCCTTGCCGACTGTCCTCCGAGGCAGTCCTCTTTTGTTGTTTTTGTTTTTGTCTTCTGTTATTCTTTCGGTCCTGACATTTTGTTCTGTCTTGCAGGAATTGGAATGCTTCGCATAACTCTAGTTTCCGGTGCAATGTCTCCGGCATGGTGAACTCTAGAATCTGTCTTTAGCACGGTGGAGTCGGCCTGGTCTCTGGGGTTATTTTATGGGTTATGGCACATTTTGAGCAATCTCCATTGGGTGTCGTCTCTGGGAGTCTGGCAATCAGTGAACACAAGTAATATGAGGAACAAGTAATCGGACACACCGAGGGTAGATCGGCTGTACTAATTGGTTGACCCAGGTCTAAAACTTTAAAAAAATTCTTTCAGGGTCCAGAGTTTTATCCCCTCTTCAAGCATCTAAGTATAGGTGGAAAGGTGAAATAAGTACCGCCATTAGAATTAGCTAAGCTTAAATGGTGAAAGAAGTACCGCCTTCCCCACCCAAAAATAAACAAAATAAAAAAAGAGGAAAAGCGGGACGAAACTCTGATCTCCGGGGGGGGAAATGAACAAATTGATGACTGGTTCAATGTAATTAGTGCCTCTTCTCTATTCCTCCCAGAGGTCAGTGACTTGATTTCTTTCCAAAGCACACACAACACCACTGATGAAGGGCTACGGACTAATTCCTGCGTGGTTGGATTCTGTCAGATATGTGGCTCTTTGCCTGTCAGACGCTTCAAAAAGTAGCTTGTTCCAGTTTTGCTAACCAGAGATTCTATAGTTCTCAAATGCGCTAAGGAATTTGTCCTAGATAGTCACCATTTTCTATGCCCTACATCCCCATCCCTACATTTTGTGTGCAAAATGTTGGGTCCCCCCCCATTTTTTTTTTTTTTGCCTGTGGCTTTGCCTTGTCTTTCTTTCCCTTTTTGTTTTATTTCTCCGGGGTTTTCTTCCCCTGGCGNTTTTGTTAGTTTGGTTTTTGTCTCCGGGACTCCGGTCCCAGAGGTTTCCCTTCATTGGAAACTAGATTCTGGACTCCAGGATTCTTCGCCGTGATGTTCTTAAGGACATCATCGCAAGGAATCCCCGGGCCCAGAGTCTGGAGGTTTTTCTTGTCCGGAGATTTCCGAAAGGAGGAGGATTACCTTTTTACCATGGGTATAAATAGGACTTATCTGTCACTTTCACATTTACCGCGATCAAAATTTCCAAGCACTTAGAGCGATTAACAAAGTGATTTCAAAGTGATTAACAGAGCATTTGTAGAGAGTTTATGATAATCAACGCTTAACATTTCCAATCACTTTCAGGCAAGTGCAAGTGCTTCGTGGTGGTGATTCTAACTGTTTGACAACTCGAGCTGTTGTAGAGCTCCTATGGTAAATCCTCCCTTTCCTCAGTCCTCTGCGTTCTTAGGTTGGTGTTTCCATTCTCCCGCTTCTCTGGTTTTCCTCTGTTTCATTTTGTTTTGTTTGTCTTGTTTGTTTTGTTTCTCTGTTTCGTCTGGTTTGTTGTTTTCTGGTTTTGCCACCCGTTGGTGGGTCGGCTCTCTGCCAAAGGGTTGTCCGCCCTCTGCGCAGAGGTGCTCCATTTGTAAAATGTGTAGATAGTTGTATATATGTCTATCTTGTCTGGTTTTCCTATGGGCATCATACTGCATTGTATACTTGTGTATATATGCATGTATAGTTGTATATAATATTTGTATATCACTTCATGTCTTTGTATATATCCCTCGGCTCCATGTATATCCTTTCGGGTGGCTTGACAAGCTGGTTGAGTCGCCTCTATTCCTAGTTTTTTGCCTCCGAGCTCGCTTCAGGGCAGAAAACCGCCTATTTGAAACTCGGCTCTCGGCCGGTTTCAAACAGGTAGTTTTCTCTCTCCTCCATGAAGTCTATCAGAACTTCAATTATGTCCCATGTGCACAATCAATTCCAGCCAAGTGGCTTTCACTTTCTGCATGTTTGGACAGTTGGCTCCGCCGTCATCGCCATAACTTGCATTTAATACCTACGCACGTGGCACCCACATGAGCTGATTGACTTGCCTTTTTACATGTCCTCACTAACGGTCATTTATCTAGGTTTCAGGTCTCCTACCACTATCCATCCTGTGTCTTCATCAAGTGCGATGAGAATCTCTGGACCCGGATGTTTAACAAAAGATGAATTTGTGATGTATTTTGCTTTTCGGTTATCTTTGCGTGAAACTAACTCTTCAGGAAACCAAACATCGTGGTGGTAAGATCTCCAGACCCAGAATAATTATTTTGATAAATGTGTTCTGACGGTCGCTTTGTCTTGCAGGTTTCTGGAGTTCATCTTCTAAATATTTCTGAAGCATCTGCATCATCTCCACCTGGAAGTCCAGAGCTGCCTTCCACAGCAGAGACCAGGGCAGCAGTAAAATCTAAGATGGAGAAGGCCCTAGAAAATTTGCCCCTCACCATGAAATTTGTATAGGACAACATCATCGTGGGCTCAAAGATTGAGTCTAAGGTTAAGCTGATAACCGACACCAATGTCGGAACATGGGCAGAGATGTAGGTCTTGGTGAAAGTAGTGCACATCCAGCGACAGGTTGGAGATCAACTAGCAATCAACGTCGGGAACTTCAAAATCCTCCGGGCAGCTTGCTTCCCATGCTCCATGTAGTCTCTAGAGCTTATCTTAACACTGGCTACCAACTACAACTCCTCTATCTGGGCCGTCATGCTCGCGGCCGCAGAGCCCACAGGATACCCCACTCCACTGGTGTCCCTCGACCCAGTCACATTCTGGGCAAGCCTGGGGATCCCACAATTTGATAGGGCCACGGTGGTTATAAGGACCGATGCCCTGACACAGTTTACACAACTGGAGGATGCTGCCTGGGTATATATGAATACCCACTGGCTTAAGGCCCCAAAGAGGGACCCAAAGAGAATGAAGATAGAGATTCCCCACTCTGAATTCAAGGAGAGTGTCCAGATGGAGATGATAGCATTAGCCTGGGTCTTTGGGCAGCCCTCTGCCCAAGAGTTTGTCAAATGGATGTACTATTTCCTCCTCGGCATCTCCACCAAGGGAGAATACTTCAACTAGGCCAAAATAATCTCCAACCATGTCAACTCTCAGTTCCAGCAGTTGAATAGGAAGAAGAAGTTCTATGTCTTCTTATGTTTTCTGGGCCCTAGTGCAGCAGAGGCCGCATTCCAATGGCCTACTTACAGACAGCATGCTCAGGATTGGCCTAGGACAAAAAGCACCATGGGACCATTTCCCATAGGTTCAATGGGAGGCCAGCTTCACCAATTTCTGTCGGGTAAACGACGCGTTCATTTACTATCATTTACTTACCCCCACCCAGGATGCCAGATACCGCCTGTCTTCTGAGGCGATGAACTTGGTCCATATTTATGGACATTACATATCCAATTCCAACAGCACACATACATTAGGGTCACCAGATTCTCTGGGAAACCCTACTTTTTGCCCAAACACTGTGGGGACAAGATCGTGCTATTGGAGTATTGCAGACAAATAATAGAGGCACTATGTCAGAATGATAGCCAGCATGATGCAGAAGCTGAAGCTCTAGAAATTTCTAGCAGACTTCTCAGATGTTGCCCCCACTGAAGATCCCCAGTACAAAGAAAATGGGATGGATAAAAAGGCTCTTCCACCAGTGAACTAGGCCACCTAGGAAGGGCCCACTATTGAGGACTTCACTCGAGAGGTGGTCGAGAGAAGCCACGCCTATTTTAAGAAGGTGTGCCCTGGGAGTACCCGCCGAGCAGCCCAGCCGGTGCCAAAGCTAACCCCATAGCCAGTACCTAAATTGACCCCGGGTGCCGGGACTTCATCACAGACGGCAGATAAGGGAAAAAGAATAGATACAACCCCTTCCATTCAAGAAGTCCCCATCACAGAACAAATAAAATAATCGGTGGCAGCCTCCCAACAAATGAGGGAGAAATTAATAACATGGATGGCCACTCCACCACTCATGGCTAGACCACTTCATCCCCCCTCCTCCCCGTCATTAGCAGCCTTAATGGTAAAGGCAACAGGGGTGGATCCCCTGGAAGCGACAGCAATAGGAGATGCGGGGCCACCTCTGGTTACCTGGAGAAATAAGAAGCTCAGCAAAAAGCCCAAGGCGGAGCAGGGGCCAGAGGCATCCCTCCCCCAGCAAGTAGAAATCATTTCTTCCAATTCCCCGGAGCCTAAGAAGGAAATGGATCCTGCACAAGTCCCGGCCAGTCCCCCTCCGTAAGAAGAGTTTGATGATGTATTTGCAACCGACGAGTTCGGGAACTTGCAGGGGGACAATACACAAACAGAGGAAGAAGTCCCGGGGGAAGAACAAGAGACTACAGAGTAGGAAGATATTGAACAAGAGCCTACACAGGGACAAGAACCGCAGGTAGAGGAAAAGGAGCCAGGACCAGAGATCGCCTCCGGGGCTCAAGCAATGCAAGGTCTGGGAGTGGACCAACAAAAACAAGGTGAAAAAATGGCATCTGTTGGGGGAACCAGACCTTCAGGAGTAACCGTAACCCCATCCACCACGTTCCAAGGGCCACTCCCGGGAGCAACCTTTAGGCAGGTAATCACAGCAGCCCAAACTCTAAATCTCGGCCCAACACCTCCCCTACTGCCGAAAGAGGTGCTAACAGAGGAAGAGGCCCCGACAGAAGAACAATAAGAAGAACAAGAAGAAGAAGAGAAGCTCAAAGAAGAAATCCCTGAGGAAGCCTACCAGGGTTTAGACCCAGCGATAGACATACAGGACAAGGCTGAGGAGATGGAGATTGAAGAGAACGCTGCTGCAGAAGAAGTTGAGGCAGGGAGAGGAACGGATGAGGTCCACACCACTGAAGAGCAACAGCTGCAGAACACTGGGGAAGAATCAAGAGAACAAGTCCTAGCAAGAAGGCCACCCCTACCACCCCAATGGCTGATAGAAAGCAGGAAGAGAAAAGCTTAGTCTTCTCCTGTAACTCCTCTCTCTCTGGCCGAAATGATGGCCCAATTTTAGGCCCCGCCGAAGGCCAAGAAAGCCTGGATAGTTCATACCCTTCGAACTGAGCCGGGTGGAGAAGCAGTTGCCATTATGGCAACACCTCCCCCAGACGCCGATGAAGCAACCGTAGACCCTGCAGACTATAATGTTGCAGAGTTATCCCTAGGTAAAAGGGGAAAGCAAGGTGAGGTAGACTTGCTAAAAGAGGCAGCAAGGGCAGTGGAGGCCCGATATGAGAAAGAGGCCTAGAGGCTCAAAGCTGAAAAGGAAAATAATGCAAACCTTATGGGGTTGCTTACTGATCTGGTTTAACCCATTAATGCCGCTCCTCCGAGGGCCTCCACCTCAGAAGATATACCGCAAAGTGACATAGACTCCCTGCGAGTGATGAAGAAGAAAGCTCAGGCAGTGGACGAGTGGGTCACCCTGCAAATAGGAAACACCCGACGTTTCCTGGTGTCCACCCTCCCAGATTTATACACGGCCTGGCAGGTTATTCATAAAGAAAAAATTCTTATTGAGCAGTGGGAGGGTGACGCCGAGAATTACCAAGCACGGAAGGTAGAGCTCGAAGAGCTCCTTACCTTGGGAGAAGATATGATTTCTGAATCTGGGATTCTCGGTGATGAATGATTTGATTTTGTAAGAACCCAGCACTCCAGACTTGACCTCACATTGGAGGTAACCAAGCAACTGGTAGGGTCCTTACAAGATAAGGTAAATGCTGTAAAATATTCTTCCAATTTATACAAGTCTTTTGTAATAAAGACTTTCAGGGATGATCCCCTTAGCATAGATACATGTACCCCCAAAGATTTATTTTTGGGGAGTTTTGATGAAATAATGAAATCCTGGTATCAATCTCCAGAGGGGATAGATGGGACCCAGATGGAAAAATTAACCCGCATGATACTTAGTGGTCATGACATGGCAAGGATGGCAGATGAATTCAAAGAGAATGTTCCAGACCTAGGGGAACAAGTTGAAATGGCCAAGCACAGAAGGGCCAGCCTGAAAGATATAGATGAAGATGGCATTTCCTGCCTCCTCCAGGATTTCAACGACAATAAGAAACCTTGAGCTTTCTCCAGGGGCCGGGGAGAACTCAAGTGTTGGGCATTCTTTATTCTTTGGGGACATAAGTTCCTGGATCCTGGAGTACCAGATCCAAAAGTCCATATTTTTTAAAGTGATCCATGTCCCTGTCCCCGAGGCCGACCGGTCACTTTCAAAAGCGGTTAATAAAGGTTTTCAGAAGGTAGTTGGCTACATTAAGAGGGTGTCAACCCAACATTTGGTTTTCTGACAGGACGGTCTTCTCGAGGTGCCGCTCAAAGGTACACCTGGCACATTGGAGACAGGGCGCCGCATTTCCTATTTATGAGGCATGTAGCCTCGATCCCCGGGGGACCTACTTTCTTCTTTCTCCTTTCTGGCTCTCTTCTCAAGGCCGATTCTTCCATTGTATATCCTTGTCTTATCCTTCTAACATGACAAACCTATTCCATCTCCAAGTCTTTTGTATGGTGGCGCAGGTAGTACTGGCCCCTAAATATTGTAACTTGATGTAAATAGGGTTAGGGTCAGAAGAGAGTTGTATAAATAACCGAACCGGCCCATTTCCAAGGGTCGGCAAAATTGATGATTTTTTTGTCCATAGCAATAGAAAGTGATTCCTCATTTTAGTTGCAGATCTCAATACTCCATTGTTCTAGTTTTTATATAGTCAAATGCTCCCTTGGAGCCACCATTGTACCACGCACCAGTGCTTGCTGGAAGGAACATTAATAAAGAAGGAAGAATTCTTGGCAATGATGTTGTTGGAATTCGTGCTCCTGAGTTAATGGTATTTCATGTTTCAATGTTCTTTATGTCTTCTACTCTGATATGTTAAAATAGATTAATGACATCTTTTGCTCCCGCTATTGATAAAATGCTAGCTGACGGTTATGTATTTCTTCTGTATTTAGTGTAGTCTATCAGAGTATTATTGATGTTCCAGACATTTAGGCATGACTATAGTTAGATAAAATGTTTCTAACCCTGCATGATCTTTTTCATTTTATTTACTAAGTGTAGAGTGCTACGGAAACCTTACTTTATCAAATCTCAGAGGTATTGAGTTGAAGAAACCAGCTATCCCCCTCGAAAATAGTCACTTCTCCCCAACCGAGCCCCCACACCGTCGTGACCCGACACCCAGGTGCTTGAAGGCCCAGGGAATATAATTCCCCCGGACAACCTTTGTAGGCGGAGTTGGCCGGTATCCCCGGAACCCGGTGACAAATTATGACTATTGGCGGACCCAGTCAGCAAAACCCCTTCAACAGTAAGTTTGATGCTAGAAGTGATGAAGGTATTTTCCTTGGTTATTCTTCTAAAAGCAAAGCATATAGATGTTTCAATTTGAGATTAAAGAATATAATTGAAAGCACGCATGTTAAGATTGATGAAAATTTTATGGTTCAAGAAAGATACTATGAATATGCACCTATGATTGAGGATGAATCTAGACCTAGCAGCAAAGATACTGTTATTAAAGAAATGTTTGATTGCATTGATGTCTCATGCAATGACCCTGAATCAAGCAGAGAAGAATCACAGATTACAGAAGAAGAAGATACACCTAAGGTTCCAAAATTCACATCTAGATACCACTCCAAAGATGACATCATTGGAGATCAGAGCAGCAGTGTTTTGACCAGATCTAAAGCAAAATGTCTAGCAATGGATGAAGAGGTATGTTACTTTCACAGATTGAACCCTTAAGTGTTGAAGATGCTTGTAATGATTCTGTTTGGAAGAATGTAATGAAAGAAGAATTAGATCAGATAATTAAAAATGATACATGGGAATTGGTCCCTAGACCCAGTGACAAAAATGTGATTGGAACAAAGTGGGTATTCAGAAACAAGATGAATGAAGATGGAATAGTAGTAAGAAAAAAGGAAGATTGGTATGCAAGGGATATGCACAGAGAGAAGGAATAGACTACACTGATACATTTTCCCCTGTGAGAAGACTAGAAGCCATTAAGTTGTTTTTGGCATATGTAACTGTCAAAGACTTTAAAGTTTATCAAATGGATGTAAAATCATCTTTTTTGAATGGTGATTTGAATGAAGAAGTCTACATTGAACAGCCTGAAGTATTTAGTCTTTTAGATAAACCAGACATAGTATGCAAATTGAAGAAAGCACTCTATGGTCTTAAACAGGCCCCAAGAGCTTGGTATGAGAGACATGATGGTTATCTTACCAAGATTGGATTCAAGAAGGGAGCAGAAGATTATAACTTATTTACAAGAGACACACCTGATGGATTATTGTTAGTTGCTATATTTGTTGATGACATTATCTTTGGGGGTAATGAAAAGCTCAATAAAGCATTTGCAAAAGAAATGTAGAATGAATTTGAAATGAGTATGATTAGTCCTATAAAATACTTTTTGGGACTGAATGTAAAATAAACAAATAAAGGCATATTCATTAATCAGTCTAAATATGTGAAGGAAATACTGAAGAATTTTCAGATGGATGATTGTAAACCAGTATGCACTCCCATGATAAAAGGAAGCAAGATTTCAAAAGATGATGACTCCACAGAAGTTGATAAGACATTGTAAAAATCTATGATTGGTAAACTCATTTATCTAACTCAATCTAGACCTGATATATCTAATGCAGTTGGCATTGTTGGAATATTTGCAACTGAACCCAAGCAGAGTGACCTAATAGAAATCAAGAGGATATTCAGATATCTAAAGGGAACTATAGATTATGGCTTATGGTATCCTAAATCAGAGAATGTAAAGCTTCATGTGTATACAGATGCAGATTGGGCAGGTTGTATTAATGACAGGAAGAGCACTTCAGGAGGAGTAGTATTCCTTGGAGACAGGTTGGTTCCTTGGATAAGAAAGAAGCAGAACTGTATTTCTCAGTCAACAGCAGAAGCTGAATATGTTGTAGCAGCACTGAATTGTTCAACTATGGTTTGGATCAAGCAGATGGTTAAAGACTTTGGCATTCAGGTTGATTATCCTATTGTTATTCATTGTGATAATACTAGCACTATCAACATGTCCAAGAACCCTTTGATGCACGCAAAGACAAAACACATAGAGATCAAGTACCATTTCTTAAGAGAAAAAGTTGCAGACAAAGAAGTTAAATTGGACTATGTGAACACCAAAGAATAGCTGGAAAATATTTTCACAAATCCCTTATCAAAGGATACTTTTGAGTATCTCAGAGAGAAGTTGGGAGTAATTCCCTCTCCTAAGTCTGTTTAGAAGAAGTTGTAAAGACATTAGTCATTAAGTGACTGATGAATGGTCGACTACTCTACTTCTAGAGTAGTACCTATGCCTAAAGGACTATGGCGCCCTTTTCCATTGATGTCAAAGGGGGAGTATATAGTAAGGAGGAGTATGTACTAAGGGCGAGCATATACTCTGGGGGAGTATATAGATGAAGGGGGAGCATATACTCTGGGGGAGTATATAGATGGAACAAAAACACAGATAAATGAACTGCAGCAGTTTAGAGAAATCTTTGATAAGGATATTTTGAAGATTGTAAAAGAAAGAGGACCCCATGAACAGAGGATGTTTTTGATATCATATGTTGCCATCAATGTCAAAGGGGGAGATTGTTGAAGATTTGATTCTAAGCAGTTGATTGATTGTATGTTTGTCATTGATGACAACATATAATACACAGTAGTAATTCTATATGTACTTATTAGAATGATGATATGAAGACTTGTGTGAATAGATACATGTTTTTGACATGCTTATTATGTTATTTTCATACACGCAGACCCATATATGATGTTTCAGTAAAGTTATGTAATTCTGTTATTGGCAGTTAGAGTTCTGGAAATGTAACAGTTCAGGGCCGACATCTATTTCATGTTTCTTGAGTTGTGCCTATCTTATGTATATGCGTGTGTATATTAATGTTTAGTTATGAGATGATGATATTAATCCAAAGGCTCCAAGCGTGTTTCAAGAAGATTGCAAAGTTAGAGTTAAATTGGTGAGGCTGACTTAGTGAAGCGTCGCATCTATTTGGTTTATACTTGTGTGGTTATAATTATGCTTGCGTGCTTAGTAGAGCCGACAAAGATGTTATGAAGAGTTGTCTTATAGGTCTCATGATCTCATACTATGATGAGGATACTTATAGTAAGTCAAAGGTGACACGCTAAGTGTGAATGATATGAAAAGATAAGAAAGATGTATAGAGAAGATCATCAGAGTTGGTTCATTCATCAAGAATCTATGTGAAGAAGAAGTGAAAGATTGCAATACACTAGAACTGATCAAGACAACAGGTCTACTCTATAGTTCATCATCAGATATAGTGCATATCTGTTATTCAGAAGGTTGTAGCCTTCACCATCAAGCAGTGAGCTTTTGGACAGTGAGTTCACCACCCCTAACAAGGTTATTTGTAAAAGACTCCTAACAGGGTCTGACCCTTAACCAGGTCACTATACTTATTGCATTGTATTGTACAACTCCTAACAGGGTTGAAATATCTTCTAACAGTGATTACTACAAACAAGTATAGTTTATTGTGGGTGCTAATTCCCACCGGGGTTTTTACCATTTGGTTTCCCCATAATCAAATTGTGTGTTGAGTACTGTGTTATCTGATTAAGCATTTACTTTGTTGTATTCTAAAGTTATAGAAGTAAAAAGAACTAAAGTTGTGGATAACTGATTCACCCCCCCCCTCTCAGTTATCCTTTGGGACTATTCTAACATGACCACCTTAACTAATTCTAAACTTTACAAAATTGTAAACTTTACTTTTTCTTATAGTAGGTGAAGCATATAATGTGACACATGTTTCAGATTTCAAAAAGGTTAAACCGTTTGAAAGATATGGTTGTTTTTCAATCAGTCTATCAATCAGGACTTTAGAGATAACTCAACTAGAAAATAAGTAATAATTACATACTGAACTCAAATTCTGACAGAAATTATATTGATGGAAAGCTGGAAAGATGATAACGTCTTTAAGAAACCCTTTTTGTGTCATCAATTTTGGGTGAAAAAAAAGTCGCCAGCTACATTGTCTAAGTCCGTAGATCAGAGGAACTATGGTGAACACATCATTTGGGTTGACCATCCATGTTTGGCATTGGAAATCCAAAACCCAAAGCAACTACCAAGCCTAATCATATATCCGATATTATCGTATATCTGATATCTCCCGCTCAAATACAACATTTTGATTTCAAACCTCTTTTCAATTTTATGATTTAATACTTTTAGTTTATATATTATAAATTTCATTTTTTTTAATATTAATATTAGATGGTAATAGGATTAGTATTATATAATTATTTAAATATTAGTATTATATTATTATTTATTTCTCTATTTTATAATCGTATAATATTAGTTTTAATTATTTGTTAATATTTATAGTATAACAATAATACCTAGGGGAGAGAGAGAGAGAGTAGGAACTGTAGAGAGAGAGGAAGTAGGAACTCTCTAGCAGGTAGAGAATATAATCTAAATATAAATATAAATATTAATAATAATATTAATATTAATATGATATTAATATTATTATAATATTAATATGATATTAATATTAGTATAATATTAATATTAATATTAATATAAATATATTGTTTAAATATAATAGTAATACATAAAGAAAAATAAAAATAGGATGAAAATGAAAAGCTTGAATCCAAATTTTGGCAGGAGATATCAGACATTTGATATGCCTAACTGGTATCCAAAAGAAAAAATTCATTCTTTGGGTCCCTGTCCGAGAAGCACATTTTTCTATAGAGAATTTCACGGGAAATCAATTGTGAAAGCAAAAAAAAAACACTTTTTTGACCCTTTTTTATTGGAATTTCTATATTATCAATGGTTGCATCACCTTTTTGGTCTCACCATTGGGGAGTAGTAGTCGTCGAAAGCATAAATGGAAGAGGAATCTCCCAAATGAAGAGATTGAAGTGTATAGAGAAATGGATAGGGTTGCCCATCAGAATAAGAGACAAGGTATGTTAAATTTTAATGAAGATGTGGGCATAGGCCCACCCTTAAATGTGGTTTCAAGTGAAGA
>MU227760.1:1910560-1921685 GCA_018584345.1 Thuja plicata
TAAGTGGGCAATCATTATAAGAAAATTCTATTAAAAATACAAACGTTTAAAATTAAATACAATGTAACAAGTTAACTGTTTACTCTTACCATAATAGTAGGAGTCCATGGCTCTGTATGCCCCTGATACACATCTCCATGGGGTGCTTCAGTGTCTATAGTGTGTTGTGTAGTATCATCCACCTCGAATACATAGTTATATGCATCACTATTATTCAGGGGACCCAAGCACATAATCTTGCACATAACACAAGTATAAGGCACACAAACATGTGAGCTCATGTAGGATGTGGAAGGGCTAGAAGCATCACTATGAGGAGGTAATGATGTCACACTCTGCCTAACAAGTAGATCACTCAAGGTGTGAATGGCTTGAATAGTCTTCGAGCTGGCCTCAACAATAATGTCAGGATGTTGCAATGTGGGAGGTGGTGAAATCTCAGGAAGGGGGACATATGTGCAAGATTTCACCCACTATACCCTGGCCTGTCCTAGGGAGTACCTAAGCCCATGCCCTAGTTCTATCTCATGCTCTAGTAATTGACTTTGTGACCAAGCACAAATTCAGCATACAATTTCTGTATGAAATAGAATGGGACATCAAAATTTTTGTGGGGTGGTCTATCAAAAACCATCCACCAGCAATCCCAAAAGTTGTCACGTATTGCATCATTTGTACACCATTTAATTGACAAATTGGTTTTTTAGGGTCCAATTTTAAACCGGATTTGGGATCAACAAAAATGTTACATATGTCATGTTTTGTTATGTTTAAATCCATAACTTGATCATAGTCAATCCCATCATCAAATTGGGCATGCATGGATTTACGCCAAAGAAGTGTAGCATTGTGTTGTTCTATGAGTTTCTCCATGCTCTCAATAATGGAGTTCAGCGTGGAAAACATGGGACGCAAGGTGGGGATATTCGCATATGTGTTCTGATATCCTTAAGCTGATTTAGATTATCTCCTATGAGATCCTGTATTGGTCGAGGGTTTGAGAACGGTTGGTCTTCTGAAGGCAAGGGATTGTTTTGAGGCAGTTCTGGATTGTTCGTGGACTGAGAGGGAGGGTTTTCAGATTGGTCTGAATCCATGTCTAATTCAAAAAATATATATAATAAACAATATCAGTTTCAACTCTAGTTTATAATCAATTTTAAAAAACAATAAACAATATCATATAAAACTTAGTTTTAAAAAAAAAAAACAATAAATTTCAATGCAAAAACAAAAAAACAAGAATGAAACTACTATATTTCACTTACCTGTATACTGTAGCCAATCTGATATCATATCCCTATTTGATATACGATTTTGTTGGCTTGGCTTTGCTACTTCAACGTTTTCACAATGATAATATTGAACGCAGCCGCAGGCAACAATATATTGTTACTGATGAATATCGAATATCCGATATTATCAGGCATCTGATATTATTGGACATCTGCTATTATCGGACATCAAATATTATCAGACATATGATAATGCTTTAGCTTTGGCTTTTGGCTTGGCGAGGTGTACTGACACCAGGCCTACTCAAAAGTCAACAAACTTTTGGGTGCGCTTTTGGATGAGTGAAACTTGATTTTTTCACATCACCAATTTTTGGCATACCATGATCCTGCACAGACCCAAAATAAAAGAGCTTTACATCAAAATTCTTCTATATTTCTGAACGAAACCCATTCTCATTGACATAGTTCAACAACTAGAAATATCTATTAAATTATTAGTAGGTGGGAAATGACGCCCAAGATCAAGTAGATAATTCAATTATGATTTCTTTAAATCATACAATTCAAATTTGATAAAGCTTCAAGTTGACTAACAAACTTTAAGTAAGTATTTTAATTCTTATTTCTAAAATCATTATTATACATTAATCTATTCTAACTAGATAATAACATTAAATAATACATACACATAGAATAATTTATCTTCTCATTTTTTCAAGTTTCTAATTTATTTATTACTATTCTTGAAATGCAAGTCATAATTAACCTATGTCCATAATTTGTTTAACACTAATAATATTATATTCTAAACATGAATTAAAAGAGTGCAAAAATGACAATATGGAAAGTCTTGCTTCTCCTATTTGATCATTCTCCATTATTTCAAGAGACTCCCTAATCAAACATATGTTTTCTTCTCTCCTCGGACACACTTGTTGTCTATTTAAAAACTACTTAAAATAATTTTTCATTCCCTTTCTTGACACATGCATTGTGATTTCAATCATGAATGCACTATGAAACTAGAAACCCCTTCTAGGATGACAGAACATGCACCCCCTCTCCATCATGTTAAATAGTCCAGTTACCTTTATATGTTTCCTCTTATTGAATGGTCATGACTATTGGTTTTTCTTCTTCCCCATAATCAATCATTCCCAATTAATGGTCATGCATATTATGAGAATAAATGTTTCAGATAGCTGATTACATCAAAATCATCTATTGTGGAATGAAAATCAGAGATATTTGTTTTCTTAGGTAACATTGATTCATGATCAAACAGCTTTGAAATATCATTTTTTAAATCATACTTATTGAATAACCATCTAGAAGATGTAAAATAAAGATAGCATATACCACTATTTACAGAAAAGGAGCATGTCCCAAAATAAAACAACAAATAATATCATGTAACAATGTAACAAGTGTCCATGTGAACAATGACATAAAGGGTGATATGTTCTTTGATATGTAGATATTATCAACACCAGATTCACAAGTATATGCACAAAACTCAGACCTTGAAATGATGTTAACAATGTGTTTAAAAAATGATATTTTAAGTCACTCTTATATCGACAAAAATAGGGGTATACATAATCAATCAATATTGCAAATCTATAAGTAGTGATATTCACTATTAAGGTAAATGAAAGCACATAGAACATATCAAATGTTTCAAAGGAAAGTGAAAGTTTCATAAAAAAAAACCCTTCATAGTTTCATGTATTTGTACCCATAATAAGACTAATGTGTTTTTGATAAGTTGAGAAGAGAAGTAACATCTTTCATTAGTGTTTTCAAGCCAAGCTCAAAGTTTATCCTAGGCTTTTGAACAAAAACTTCCCAGAAGTTGCAAGGTTCTACAAGAGACTTTTATTTATCTAGAATGAGTCTTTCAAAGTTAGTTTTAGAAATGAAAGCAAGGTAATATCAAAGACTCAAACTCTCTGTCAAAGATAAGAAACATAAGTACAGGGATATTTGAAGATCAAATCAGAAATGACCAGTGTATATACAAAGAATGTTCAGTCAAAAAATGCGGCTTGTGAAGAGACCAAATCTGAAGAAAAATTCTTATAAACCCTCGAACTAAATAGTAATAACAATAGACACCATGGGAAGCAGAGAAATTTGAAATTTTTACACAAAAAATGGAGATCAATAGGGAAGAGTCGCGGCCACAACAGAAAAATGGAGATCAACAGGGAAGATTCGTGGCCACAAGAGAAAGAAGAAAGCATGCTTTCACTATTTTCTTTTGTGGCAATGTGAAATTCAGAACCAATGCTATCAGAGCATGAATACACAGAGAAATACACACAATATAAATCCCTATAATCAATCCCTCAAACTCCATCAAGATCAAAGAAGATACAAAAAGGTGGTAGTTATGTGATAGATACACACTTTTCAAAGGAAATAAAGTATGTGAAATGTATGTCAGAAATGTCCTAGAATTGCCATCAAAATCTCCATATTTGCAAGGAAAACGTCCAAAATACACAATGACAAAGGCTCCAAATCCTAGTCCCATTTAGCGCCACCTAGAGAGAGATACTTCTAAAAAAAATTTAGTAGCTAGAAAATGGTGTGGACCTAGGGTTTCAAAAACCTAAATGATCGATCAAAGAGAAAGGTAAGGATTTTTTCCTTAATCAATTTTATCATTTTACTTCAAATAATGAAGTCACATGTGGGTTGTGAAGGTATAAAATAAAAAATAAAATTGTATTTTTAAAAAAAATTATGCCTGATGTTAACCAAAATTTTGATGAACGTCAGGCAAAAGTTTTAATTTTTTTTAAAAATTTCACAGGTACCCGACGATATGTTCAAGTTTTGGACTTTCGTCCTTAACTTTCATCGTATTTATGGGTTAAATGAGTTAGTGCATCATTATAGGGTGCTACTAGAGCTTTTATTCTTATGATTTCATTATGACAAGAAGTGACTGCAAGTGTGACCTCTTCACAAGGAAGTTCCAATAACAAATGTTGGACCAAAGTAAGGATTGAGGGCTACGAAGCCCAATTCAAAAGTTTCCAATCTAACTGATCAACTTTAGACAGATATGAATATAATTCCTCTAATGTTGAAAGAGCATTGTCAATTCATTTCATGGAATCCAATTGTAATTTAATTACATAGAGCCAATTTCCTATTTATTTTTATTTCCATAAGTCCCTTAGTTGATCACCATTAACTGCATGATTAAAATCTTTTGAAAATAAATAAATTTTTGATGTGCTCTCATCTTTCTAGGCTCTTCATGATGGAAAGACACACACACTCTTTGGTACCAATGTAAGGGACCTCGCTAGTTTACACTTTTATTTTGTTTAATGAACAATAAAATGTATTTGTCTTGGGCTTGTACTTTTTTTAGATTTGCATTTTCAAGATAGGAAACAACATGAAATATGATACTATTGCAATAAAACATAGAAAGTATCTAGTTCTAATAACAATAGACCACTTTTGAATTTTTATTAATTTTCTCAATCATTACAAACAACTACAAGAAATATTGCAGACCTAGTATTTTTAAAATTGTGTACATTGAGTTGGACATCTTCCTTCATGCCCTATGCATGAGCCTTCAACTCCATACAAGTGCAACTAAGAAGTGTGTGTTTTAATATGTGTGATCACTATACGCAACCAAACACTTCAATAAACCATTATATCAAGGGGTTAGTGAAAATATAAGATTCAAAGCACGATCACAAAGAGCCTAGAAACTGGCTTATTTCTTCCTAGTTTAAGTGATTATGATTCTCATAGATGTCCATCAGATTGGTCATAGAGAAATCAGTGACTTGACTACTCTAAAATGGAAGATTCAATGCAAGGAGGATGAGAAAGATGCATATATTTGCATACTTGGCTCTTAAAACTTAGAAAACAAAAGATGCAATGAGCTATCAAACTATGAATGATATTGAAACTAGAATGCAAATGCAAGCTACTAAAGTAAGAACAATGCATCTACTATTAAGCTATGAAAGGAAACTAGAATGCCATTAACCTAAGAAATGAAGTTAACGATGCAAGAATACAAGAAACTACTATGAGAGCTAAGAACTGTGAATGCACTAATGAGCTCTAGAATGAAAATAGCATTATAACTCTACTCCAAATCTTCTTGTTATGAGTGAGAAAGGGGAGTTATCCATTTTATAAGAGATTCCAAGGAATGAGTGGTTGAGATTAAGAGGCAAAAGAGATTGATCAATGGTGGAGATGCAATTACTCTCAATCCATGTGAGATGATAAAGTGTTTTGGATTGGTAAATTTTGTGGAGAATAAGACAAACAATTGTATTTTCTCCCCTTTTATTTGTTTTATTTTGATTTTTGAGTGCACACCAATGTGTGAATGGGTTTACTTTTTTGAACTTAGGACTTTTTGATTTATCCCAATGTTTTATGCGTTGTGGGTTTAGTCTTTGGTGATTGATTCAACAAGTTAGGATTAAAATTATATAAGAAAGTTGGATTAAATGCTCAATAATTTAGAGTCTAGCGATAGTGTCTTAGATTTAGGATTTATTAAGACCAAATATTTGAGAAAGGGGGTCCATGGGATTTCTAGACCATTTTTAGGTGATTAGATTTTCCCCTCTTTGACTAATGTGTGATAGATCTGGGAACATATTGGGTCAAAGAACATTTGAAGCTTGATTGAATCAAGAAATAGCTTGATGTGAAGTGATGAAACTATCCCACAAATCAAAAACTGATTCTGAACTTGATCAAACGAGGATCGATTGGAGAGTTTAAAGATATCAGCTCTAGACATGATTGAGCGAAGACTAACAGAGATCTGAGTATATCAAATATGGGCTTTGTAATAGCTACCCCTTTGTCTGTCTGCCTGTGTCAGTTTCCGATCTCTTTTAGACCATAGTATGTATGTGTTAACTCTTTCAAGTGATTTTAAGAGTATTCATGCATTTCTTTTCAATATGTTATTGATCCATTATTATCAGATTGTATCTTTTGCGTATATGTGATTTAGGGTTATCTAATAATGCTTATGTATATGTTAGGATTTCATTTCGGTTATGGTTTTTGACAATACTGACCTTTTATTTATGTGCACATGGATCATTGTATGTTTTGTGTTACTATTTGATGTGCTTGGTATGGTATGGGACAGATTCATAGTTACTTTCTTCGGCGAGATCCACACGATAACCTTGTCTCAACCATTGTTTGCCATATGATATATGCATGTATGTTCGTCTTTGTGATGATAGGTTTGCAGGTACCGAGCTACATCTTCCTTGAATTGGCAGGAGTGAGTGTGCCCTATCACATTAATCTCAATGGTAAGAGAGGGGAGATAGTTTTTAGGTCCAAATCCTATCCTAAACCTAATTTTCCTAGTCAGTGGACAAGTATCTATTTTGACTACCCTGACCGAATTCGTATAGTTGATAGGAATTCGGGTATCCCTTTCCTTGATCATGTTTGATTTTGCATGTTTTCAGTTTCAGGTGCTTGATGTGATTATGTGGGTGTTATGTCATGCTATTTAGAATATTGTTGCAATTAATTATTAAATATAGGGTATTTAATTAATTGAAAATTAAATTAAATACCTATGTTTAATTGAAAGTTTAATTAAAGTGCAATTATTGAACATTAATATTTAATTGAATATTTATTTGGAAATTAGAGTAATTATGCTTTTATGCTTAATTAAATAATTAAATATTTAGTTGCATGGATTATTGTGATGTAAATATTTAAGTTATTTAAATTAATATTTTACTAATTACATGTGCAGATTTGGTTGAAAAAGTATTTTCAAACTCAAGAGATCTCAACTTGAATTTAAGAGTCAAAGTTGAGTTGTGCAAGTAATTAGATATTTTAATTATTCATTGTTGTTTTCTTTCAATTTTGGAGAGGAGTCCTTTTAGGAGTTAACTATATGTGTTGTCATTAGGGTTTGCTTGATTAGGGGAAATGGATCCTCATTAGGGGGATTCTTCTCTCATTCTCTCATAACAGGTTTTTGGGAGTATTTTTGAAAGTTTTGGTGTGTGCTTGGTTTTGGAGCATAATTTTAGAATTCTCCTTGCTTGGATTTTGCCTTGTGTGTTCTTCAACAGTTATTGAGGTAGGGTCTTGTTTATGTCAAATTCTAGTTTTTTGGATCCCTGTCTTCTATGCATTCGGAGAACTAAGAATCCTTTGTTTGATTATTCCTTCCTTGTTTATTTTGTGTTTGAGGGGTTCAATTGGTAAAATATGTTTTAGATCAATTTCGTGTTTTAAATCAGGCTTGCATGTCAGATCTGTGTTTCTGGGCACAAAGGGTTTCATTTTATAGTATTAAATGCAAATGGGTATTAGGGTTTCTGAATTGAATTTAATGTTGAAATGGGTGTTTCTGAAAACCTAGATCCTTAATGTTTGTAGGAAAATTAATATTACCCTGGTATGGGAGTGTTGTCAAAATTTCATTGGAAAATTCCTCCTAGAACTCCTAAAATCGATAAATTAAATTATCTATAGTTAGTACTATAGAAGGAGGAAAAATAATTCCCCTTAAAAATCAATTTGTTTTGGAAAAGATTAAATGTTGAAAGGTTTAACCTCTCTGTTAAAAAAAATACAGAGTTAAAAAAGGTAAATTTACACCAGTGAAATGTAAATTGGAAAAGACAAAAATCCATTTGTAAAATTAATTTTCGTTTTCGGAAATATTAAAAAATATATATATAGAATGCAAATTGGTTTAAAAGTTAAAAATAAAAATAAAAATTTAAAATATGCATAGGGGAGTGGGTGGCGGGGGTCACTACACCCCACCCTTACCTGCGCTGGCAGGCAGCTCGGCACGGCAGCTGGTCGTGCCTCCCTTAAAAAGGGGGCCGGCGGTATATGCATGGGGGTGGGGGCCGCAGGGACACCCCCCCAAACTTATTAAATTTTTATTTATTATTTTTCTTTTTCCATTGCGTTTTATAAACGATTTAAAGCAAAGTTTTAAATTTGGTTATTAAAAATTTGATAATTAAATTTTATAATATGTGTTTAATTCGGTTAAGGTTAGTTTAAATTTAGATTAATTTAATATTAATATTTTGTTTAAAAGAAAAAAAATAGTTTAATTATAATTTTTAAATTAGTTTAGTCTTAATATTTAATTTAGGTTAAATACTAATATATAAATTAGTTTATTATATTATTATTTAACTTAATTTAATATTAATATTTAATTTAGTTTATAGTTGTTTTGTAAACTAGGCTTTAAATTAAATTTTAAGTTTTATGAGAATGAAGGGCTTAAGTAGGAATGAAATTAAGAAATTTATTTATGAGGCGATTAATGGTGCAAGTAAATAAAAGCATCTTTATGGTATCATTGCTATTAGTAGATCACCAGGAATAATTAATTCATATGGTGTTAACTAAATTAGAGTTGATATCGGACGATATAGATTTATGCCTATGTTGCACCTAGAAATTCTATAAATTTGTAATTATAACCGGAAATTGGTAATTAATTCCTAGATGTATTTATAAATTATTAATATAAATAGATCTGTAGGAGATGTTAATGTTTCATCAATATGGAATATTTAATTATTTCTAGATAGTAATTTTATTGAGTAAGTGAATTTGCATGATTGTGAATCATAAATTTGTTTATTCCTACATTAACATTATATTTGATTTTATGCAATCTGAGTATGATTAGATTATACTATGATGTGTTTTGGGTGTGTGTTTCTATAAATTGAATGATTCTTCTTGTTATCATGCTTTCAGGTATCTGTTGGGTTAGATGACCCTAGAACTTAAATCCAGAGGTTTTGAAATTTTACTTTCTGCATGGTATCTATTATGAAGACAATTTGTAATTTTTGAGTATGTCATGGTCTTGATTTCCGAAACCTAACCTATTTTAGTTATGAGGTGCTTTATGGTCTTATGAGGATATTGTGATTATTGCTTGATTGTTTGAGAACCTATGTGCTCCTGAATGGGCAGGATGTGATTTGTGATTATGTATATCTTCATGTCTTGATCTTGAGCCTAGGTAGGTTAACTAAGTGTATAGTGGGGAAGTGGCTTGCAATGGGGGTTCAGAACCCTAAGCGGTTACTAGGTAAACCCATTGGCAAGTTACTTAATAAGTGAAAATATAATACATTAAAGGGGTTTAAAATGAATTAATAAGATGTTTGTTTCTCTACCCATGCCTTGGGTGTTGTCGCACGATAGGATGGGAGTTGGGATCCTTGTCTTCACGAAAGGATCAATGAGCCACATAGTGTCACCTGGAGGCCAGGGTCAAGAGGTACTACTAGGGTTACCTTCAAGGTTGGACTTATGTGATGACACTTCCCTATATACAGCTTAGGTTATCCTACGTGTGTCAGTTATCTTTGGTGTTGTTTAGTATTTTTTGTTTTGGATTAGAGTGCTTCTAGGATCTTCCTTTGCATTGGAGTATGAGGTCATGTATACCTTGTTTGTATTCTTGTTGTATACCCCGTGTGATGGGCCTGTTACTATCTCCTCAGCACGGTGGGAGTTGACCTTTGGTTCCATGTCGTCGAGTGGTAGTGATTCTTATTACCATTGAGATTCTGACAATTCTTCTTCATGCTTGGATGTTCCTTGTTGCAGTTTCATCTTCATAGTCTTTTGGAGACTTACTCAGTTACTTGAGTTGTGTTTTGTACCATATGTTTATATTGGTTATCATCCTTTGGTGGATGCATTGTATTGGTTATTATGTATTATTACATAACATACGATTTGTGCAGTGGATGTTGATTACGTAGTATACCTTATGGTATCAGTTGTATATGTAATCTTTATTATGAGATGTATGTTATTGGTTTCAGATTATGTAACCTTTATGTCAGTTCTTTATTATTGTATCGTAGATTAGTTTGTTTAAGTAATTATACGTCAAGGAACCCTCAAGGAATGTTAATCATGTATGTGTTGTATTTCATGTATGTTATGTACTTCATTGTGTTGCTTCCGCATTGCTATTAATATTGTTTGTTAACATTTTTAAAAAAAAATTATTCCATGAACTTAGTGTCGTGTTTGGGTTAAGTTCTCCTGGGTTCCCTGATGGGGCATTACACTTGGTATCAGAGCCATGTTTCTACACTGGGAACTTTGGGAAAATTGTGTGCCCATTAGAATAGTTAGTAATGCATGTTAGCACTTGGCTCCTCGTGTCTTGAGAGTCATTGTTTATGATCTCTTATTTTTGTGTGTGGTTCTTCCCACTTGATTTGGGAAGTGATGTTTAGTCTTAGTTGCTATAGGTGGACACCTACTAAGGCTTGATTTGTGTTAGGATCCATGATTGAAACTCTAGGGTCTCTAGTCTTATCGTTGCTCATGAAGTTTGTAATCATCTATAGGAGCGATTTGATAGTGTATGTTGAATGTGATATATGGTGGTGAACGAGTCCTAGATGAAGAACTCCGTGCTGCATGATTTCCTTCCCTTGAATGATGTGTGGTTCATGAGTGATCTATTTATTTGCCTCTTAAGTGTGATTTTATTGATCATGTATGATTAGACTTGCATGTTGTATTGAATAGACTTTTCTTGAATTATATGAAGTGTATGGTGTGAGTGTTGTAATCAGCTCTGATGGAATATGATTGATATGGAAATTATAAAGTAAATTCTTGTTTGTTTAATACACTGTGCATTATTTATAAATATATATGTATCATTCATTAGGAGTGCATCAATAGATTTAGAATTGTACTCATTATTATAGATCAAATTGGGTAAAGGACCTAAGTCCCCAAGTAAAATGTGCATTGCATCCTTAGTAGAATTCATAATTGCATGAAGTTGCATAAAAGAAGATGTTAGAATT
>MU227760.1:1922502-1934157 GCA_018584345.1 Thuja plicata
ATCTTCTTGTTTGATCCTTATTAATAGGGGGTGTAGCACTATGGTGTGAATCCTTCTGATTCTTTACTAGATTAGTTATCGGCTTCCAGGAGTAAGCCTAGTTTTAGGGGAGGAGGATGTAATACCTTCCCCTTTGTCTGTCTACCTGTGTCAGTTTCCGATCTCTTTTAGACCATAGTATGTATGTGTTAACTCTTTCAAGTGATTTTAAGGATATTAATGCGTTGCTTTTCAGTATGTTATTGATCCATTATTATCATGTTCTATCTTTTGTCTATATGTGATTTAGGGTTATCTAATAATGCTTATGTATATGTTAGGATTTTATTTCGGTTATGGTTTCTGACAATACTAACCTTAGATTTATGTGCACATGGATCATTGTATGTTTTGTGTTACTGTTTGATGTTCTTGGTATGGTATGGGACAGATTCGTAGTTACTTGCTTTGGCGAGATCCACACGATAACCTTGTCTCAACCATTGTTTTCCATATGATATATGCATGTATGTTCATCTTTGTGATGACAGGTTTGCAGGTACCGGGCTACGTCTTCCCTGAATTGACAAGAGTGAGCGTGCCCTATCCCATTAATCTCAATCGTAAGAGAGGGGAGATAGTTTTTAGGTCCAAATCCTATCCTAAACCTAATTGTCCTAGTCAGTGGACAAGTATCTATTTTGACTACCCTGACCGAATTCGTATAGTTGATAGGAATTCGGGTATCCCTTTCCTTGACCATGTTTGATTTTGCATGTTTTCAGTTTCAGGTGCTTGATGTGATTATGTGGGTGTTATATCATGCTATTTATTTAATTGAATATTGTTGTAATTAATTATTAAATATAGGGTATTTAATTAATTGAAAATTAAATTAAATACCTATGTTTAATTGAAAGTTTAATTAAAGTGCAATTATTGAACATTAATATTTAATTGAAAATTTATCTGGAAATTAGAGTAATTATGCTTTTATGCTTAATTAAATAATTAAATATTTAGTTGCATGGATTATTGTGATGTAAATATTTAAGTTATTTAAATTAATATTTTACTAATTACATGTGCAAGATTTGGTTGAAAAAGTATTTTCAAACTCAAAAGATCTCAACTTGAATTTAGGAGTCAAAGTTGAGTTGTGCAAGTAATTAGATATTTTAATTATTAATTGTTATTTTCTTTCAATTTTGGAGAGGAGTCCTTTTAGGAGTTAACTGTATGTGTTTTCATTAGGGTTTGCTTGATTAGGGGAAATGGATCCTCATTAGGGGGATTCTTCTCTCATTCTCTCATAACAGGTTTTTGGGAGCATCTTTGGAAGTTTTGGTGTGTGCTTGGTTTTGGAGCATAATTTTGGAATTCTCCTTGCTTGGATTTTTCCTTGTGTGTTCTTCAACAGTTATTGAGGTAGGGTCTTATTCATGTCAAATTCTAGTTTTTTGGATCCCTGTCTTCTATGCATCCGGAGAACTAAGAATCCTTTGTTTGATCATTCCTTGCTTGTTTATTTTGTATTTGAGGGTTTCAATTAGTAAAATATGTTTTAGATTAATTTCATTTTTTAAATCAGGCTTGCATATCAGATCTGTGTTTGTGGGCACAAAGGGTTTCATTTTATAGTATTAAATGCAAATGGGTATTAGGGTTTCTAAATTGAATTTAATGTTAAATGGGTGTTTCTGAAAACCTAGATCCTTAATGTTTGTAGGAAAATTAATATTACCCTGGTACGGGAGTGCTGTCAAAATTTCGTTGGAAAATTCCTCCTAGAACTCCTAAAATCGATAAATTAAATTATCTATAGTTAGTACTATAGAAGGAGGAAAAATAATTCCCCTTAAAAATCAATTTGTTTTGGAAAAGATTAAATGTTGAAAGGTTTAACCTCTCTGTTAAAAAAAATACAGAGTTAAAAAAAGTAAATTTACACCAGTGAAATGTAAATTGGAAAAGACAAAAATCCATTTGTAAAATTAATTTCCGTTTTTGGAAATATTAAAATATATATATATATAATGCAAATTGGTTTAAAAGTTTTTTTTTAAAAAAAAAATTAAAATATGCATAGGGGAGTGGGTGGCGGGGGCCACCGCACCCCTCCTTACCTGCGCTAGTAGGCAGCTCGGCGCGGTAGCCGAAGCTGCCGGCACAGCAGCTGGCGCCGGCCGCAGCTGGCCGTGCCTCCCTTAAAAAGGGGGCCGGCGGTATATGCATGGGGGTGGGGGCTGCAGGGACCCCCCCGGACTTATTAAATTTTTATTTATTATTTTTCTTTTTCCACTGCGTTTTATAAATGATTTAAAGCAAAGTTTTAAATTTGGTTATTTAAAATTTGATAATTAAATTTTATAATATGTGTTTAATTCGGTTAAGGTTAGTTTAAATTTAGATTAATTTAATATTAATATTTTTTTTAAAAGAAAAAAAATAGTTTAATTATAATTTTTAAATTAGTTTAGTCTTAATATTTAATTTAGGTTAAATATTAGTATCTAAATTAGTTTATTATATTATTATTTAACTTAGTTTAATATTAATATTTAATTTAGTTTATGGTTGTTTTGTAAACTAGGCTTTAAATTAAATTTGAAGTTTTATGAGAATGAAGGGCTTAGGTAGGAATGAGATTAAGAAATTTATTTATGAGTTGATTAATGGTGCAAGTAAATAAAAGCATCTTTATGGTATCATTGCTATTAGTAGATCACCAGGAATAATTAATTCATATGGTGTTAACTAAATTAGAGTTGATATCGGACAATATAGATTTATGCCTATGTTGCACCTAGAAATTCTATAAATTTGTAATTATAACCGGAAATTGGTAATTAATTCCTAGATGTATTTATAAATTGTTGATATAAATAGATATGTAGGAGATGTTAATGTCTCATCAATATGGAATATTTAATTATTTCTAGATAGTAATTTTATTGAGTAAGTGAATTTGCATGATTGTGAATCATAAAATTTTTTATTCCTATGTTAACATTATATTTGATTTTATGCAATCTAAGTATGATTAGATTATACTATGATGTGTTTTGGGTGTGTGTTTCTATAAATTGAATGATTCTTCTTGTTATCATGCTTTCAGATATCTGTTGGGTTAGATGACCCTAGGACTTAAATCCAGAGGTTTTGGGATTTTACTTTCTGCATGGTATCTATTATGAAAACAATTTGTAATTTATGAGTATGTCATGGTCTTGATTTCTGAAATCTAACCTATTTCAGTTATGAGGTGCTTTATGGTCTTATGAGAATATTGTGATTATTGCTTGATTGTTTGAGAACCTATGTGCTCCTAAATGGGCAGGATGTGATTTGTGATTATGTATATCTTCATGTCTTGATCTTGAGCCTAGGTAGGTTAACTAAGTGTATAGTGGGGAAGTGGCTTGCAATGGGGGTTCAGGACCCTAAGCGGTTACTAGGTAAACCCATTGGCAAGTTAATTAATAAGTGAAAATATAATACATTAAAGGGATTTAAAATAAATTAATAAGATGACTGAGTCTCTACCCATGCCTTGGGTGCTGTCGCACGATAGGATGGGAGTTGGGATCCTTGTCTTCACAAAAGGATCACTGAGCCACATAGTGTCACCTGGAGGCCAGGGTCAAGAGGTACTACTAGGGTTACCTTCAAGGTTGGACTTATGTGATGATACTTCCCTATATATAGCTTAGGTTATCCTACGTGTGTCAATTATCTTTGGTGTTGTTTAGTATTATTTGTTTTGGATTAGAGTGCTTCTAGAATCTTCCTTTGCATTGGAGTATGAGGTCATGTATACCTTGTTTGTATTCTTGTTGTATACCCCGTGTGATGGGCCTGTTACTATCTCCTTAGCATGGTGGGAGTGGACCTTTGGTTCCATGTGGTCAGGTGGTAGTGATTCTTATTACCATTGAGATTCTGATGATTCTTCTTCATGCTTGGATGTTCCTTGTTGCAGTTTCATCTTCATAGTCTTTTGGAGACTTACTCATTTACTTGAGTTGTGTATTGTACCATATGTTTATATTGGTTATCATCCTTTGGTGGATGCATTGTATTGGTTATTATATATTATTACATACTCTACGATTTGTGCAGTGGATGTTGATTACGTAGTATACCTTATGGTATCAGTTGTATATGTAATCTTTATTATGAGATGTATGTTATTGGTTTCAGATTATGTAACCTTTATGTCGGTTCTTCATTATTCTATCATAGATTAGTTTGTTTAAGTAATTCTACATCAAGGAACCCTCGAGGAATGTTAATCATGTATGTGTTGTATTTCATGTATGTCATATACTTCATTGTTTTGCTTCTGCATTGCTATTAATATTGTTTGTAAACATTTTAAAAAAAAAATTATTTCGTGAACTTAGTGTCGTGTTTGGGTTAAGTTCTCCTGGGTTCCCTGGCGAGGCATTACACGCTTGATTGAGTGAAGAATGATAGAAGATTCTGTGTATCCAACTTGGTGTGAAGCGATGAAACTGAATGTCTGTCCTCCAAGGAGATTTATCAATTTAAGATAAGTTTGAATGATGAACCAACCTGATGTGGTACGATGAGATTGATTTCCATTCGATTGATTAATGAGATAATTGACTTGATATGGATCCTAATCAATCCAATTACTAGATTGAGGGGAGTTCTCAGATTGATATGGTGCAATGAATTTGATATGCCCCTAGAGTTTTAGATTTTGATGTGCAGTGATGAGAATCACTTGATTGGATCTTTGATTTGAGTCAGGGCCTAATGCCCCAAGATATTGAACTTGCTGATGTGAATCAAATTATTGATATAGTGGTACTTCCCCCTTGGGGAAAAATTGAAAGGAGGGGAGACACAAGCCCAATAGATCAAAAAAGCATTGAGGAAATGAGGGACGAGCTTGTCTTGAGGTTCGGTTGACAAAGTTTAACCAAAATTGTCTTAAGTTGAGTTTTTGGATTAGAGAAGGAAATCTGCAAGAATTTTGATCGAAAAGAATCTCATATCAAAATCCTCTGCATTTGTGAGAAAAGCGTCAACAATCAACTGCATTTGTGAGAATAGGTTAAATTGTATTTTTGAGGATCAAAACATCGCCAAATTTTGATTTCAATCCCAAAAATGGATTTAGAATAGGACGATTAGCCAAGGGTGTGATTTTTGCGTCCATAGGGGCACTTTGAAAATTAGGTCAAATCTCTATATAAGGCCCAAAGGGGTCATTTGCAAGTCATTTTCACCATCCACCTTTTGAGTTTTTGAGAAGCTTCTCTGAGAAAGAATGGTGGTCCCAGTGTCAACTCATCATTTTGAGCAAATGTGTAGGCATGGACGACCCAGAGATTACGTGTCACCTATAAGTAGTCAATAAACTTCATCCTTGCATGTAAATTTATCCTGTTTTAGTCAAATTTTCATTGTTTTGCACATTTTTTTAACAACCCTCATTTTGTCGTATCTCATTCTCAAATTTTGTCATCTCTTGATTGTATATGATTTATCTGCACTAAGAGTGCACATTTTTTGGTGATATTTATGAGAGCATGTCCTTTTTGTATACACTGAGACATTTTGGTATATATATACAATGATCTTCTTTGGTGCTCAATATATTATATTGTCTTTATCTTTTTTCATATCTCTTATTGTTGTATGATCTTTTGATGTTATGTGTTTTTATAGCTTAGATCATGTATGTGTGATAATAGTTGAGTTCCATTAATGACAGATGTAGATCTTGTGTACCTTTTTTATCTTGTGTTGAATATATGTCATGCTCTTATTCTTGCCACTGACCATTTGTGCGCAGATAGGTAACCTTAAGGAGATGAAAATAGTTGATTGCATCAGCAAAGGATTAGATGAAGCATCTAGCTAAAGGAATAGCTTCATGTTTCGATTATTTATGGAGCGTGTTATGATGCTATCATGCAAGCCTAAGGAGAAATGAAACCTACAACATGAGTTAAGTCACTGATTTCCTTAGTCACTATATTTTCATCATTTGGATGTTTCCGACACCAGAGTCAATACAATCCTTACTGGCACCAGTGGAACCATAAGGATATGAATACAAATCTTTATCAGATAGATGTGAGAAACCAATGTAAGCATCTAGGCACAAGAACCGAGATGACCTGAACATTTTTTCTAGTTGGTATAACAAGAGTACACCAGTATCAAGGCATTTGGAGACAAGATAACCATGAGTGCATTGTTGTTGAAACAAGTAGAATAACAGACAAGGAGATAGGACCAGCCTCACCTTATGGTGCAAGAGAGTAGGATCGAGGGATGTGTGGCTTATCCACATGAGTGTGGAAGCTCTTACCACATATACCCTACTGTCTTGACATAAGGATCATTGGAACTACACCAACAAGCAGAAATCAAAGAAAACATAGGAAATCATTGATAAAAAAAAGCATACAAGAAAATTGTCAGCAATCGTTCAGTCTGTTTAACTTGTGGATGTGGGTGTTGAGAAACACCATCGTGTTTGTGTGTTATTTGTGCAAAGTTTGTAAGTTTTGTCTGATATTGTGTTGAGAAAAATAGGTTTGTCTAAAATAGAGTGTTGAGAAACACTGATGATTAAGGTGTTGAGAAACACCAGTACGTCAATGACAAACTATCTAGAGAAGGAGACCAATTGTGAGGACTTGACAGATCAACTAACATGATGTTGAAAAATAGGAGGCCTATACAAGACCTAAAAGATGGCTTTAATTAGTGAAGCGAGGATTGGATTGATGTGATAGCTCATAAAGAACGAAGGTCATCCCACAAATGAGATTATCCAAGATACACGTTGATAGATGGAGCGATGAGTTACAAGTGATGCATGTTGCCAAGTTTTCACCACTTGGCAGAGATTTTATTTTTGCTACCAAGGCGCCTATTTCCAGGTTTTCACCAAGACACATTTTTTTTATTTTTCTATTTTTTTGTATTTTTTCATTTTTTTATTTTTGATCTTCTTCTTTTCTCTTTTGTTTTTTTTATTAACTCATTGAGGCGTCTGTTTGCCAAGTTTTCACCAAGACGATAATTTGTTCAAGACTTTTTTCAAATGTTTTTTATCATTTTAGTTTTTTGCTATTTTTGATATTTTTTCAGGATCATATATATTTACATGTCGTTGACCAATGAGAATGCTCAAGTGTAGAAATTATTCAAGTGGAGAGTATAGATGGGATCAGTAAAGGTATCCCCTTCTAGAGTTGAAATTTTCTAGGCCCCAAACCCAAATATCGCATTGATCACAAAGGGACCCAGCCAGTTGGGTTCAAACTTTCCATTTTGTTCATGATGTTGATTATTTGGATTTTCTTTAAGTACAAGATCTCCAACCTGGAATTCTCTATGTCTCACTTTCTTGTTGTAGCCTTGAGACATTCTCTTTTGATGGAACCTTAGATGGTTGAATGCTACTTTCCTGCATTCATCAAGTAATTCTAGCTCCTGGACTCTAGAAATCCGATAATCTTCATCAGTAATGAGTCCATGCAAATTGACTCATATCAATGGTATTTCTACCTCAATGTGAAATACATCTTCAGGGCCATATACCAAAAGAAAATGGTGTTTCCGTTGTAGGTGTTCTGATACTGGTTCTATAAGCCCATAAGGCTGGATTGAGATGAAGGTGCCAGTCCTTCCAATTCTTACTGTTTGATGCAATATTTTCAATATGTTTTTGTTGGAGGCCTCATCCTATCCTTTCCGTTGAGGGTAGTAATTAGAAGAAAAGTTTTGGGTAATGTTAAAATTGTCACAAAGTTCATCCATGTCCTTATTCTTGAATTGCCCCCCATTGTCTGTCACAATGGATTAAGTTATTCCATATCTATAGATGATGTAGTTGAGGATGAACATAGACACTTGCTTGCATGTAGCTTTGATCAAAGGGTATGCTTCAACCTACTTTGTGAAGTATTTAGTTTCTGTTATGATAAATTTGAGTCCACCAGAGGATGGGGGATAAATATTCCCAATTAGATCAAAGGCCCATTGTTGAAATGGCCAGTGAGTAATGAAAGGTAACAGCTCGCGTGCAGGAGCATGAATTAAGTTACTGTGAGTTTCGCACTTTTTGCATGTTTTGGCAAAATGTATAGCATCTTTTTCCATAGAGGGCTAGTAATATCCTGCTTGTAGGAGTTTCTTTTCTAATGAAAGGTCATTTGAATGAGATCCACATACACCTTCGTCCAATTCCTCTAGTGCACGCTTAGACTCGTCATGTTATAGACACCTAATGAGAGCACCATCGAGACCTCATCTATACAATACGTCAGCCATAATTAGGTAATGTGATGCATTCCTTATAAGGTTTTTATTTTCATTTTTAGAGAGGTCATTTGTCAAGGTCTAATTACGAAGGTAAGAGTAGATATGAGCATAATTGGAAGAATTCGTACCCACTAGGGAGAACATGACTTGGGATTTAGGGGAATCATAGGCAGGGAAAATAATTTCTTCCACCAGGAAGTCATAGTGGAAGTGATGTTCCTCTAGTTGCAGCATGGAGGCCAAGATGGCTATAGCATCAGATTCTCTATTTGCTTCTCTTGGTATTTTCTGAAAGGTAACAAACACAAAATATTGCTTAATGTCATCAATCATCCTTTTATATGGAAAAAGTTTGTCATCCTTTGTTTGGTACTGGTCATTGATTTGATTAATCACCAACTGTGATTCACCGGAGATGTGCAATTCAGTGATTTTCCATTTTATCACCATTTTACAAAGCTTCATATTATGCAATGTTTTTAGTGCAAGGGAACATCATTTTATAAGCTTTTGGGATCTTGTATCCTTGTGGTGTTTTAAAAAGGACTCCAGCACTAGCTCCTTTTTGTGTAAAGGATCTGTCAAAGAACATTTTCTAGGTATGCTCCTTGAGATGTAAAATCACTTCATCACGAAATTCAATTAGCAGTGGTCAAGTATCTTGAAAAGGAGCATCAACTAGGTGATCAAAAATATCTTGTCCTTTGATTTCTTTTTTGTCAATGTATTCAATGTCAAATTCACTCAATATCATAACCCACTTAGCCAGCCTTCTGATGAGTGTTTCTTTTCTTAACAGGTACTTGAGAGGATCTATCTTAGTAATTAGCTTAACAAAGTGAGCTAGCATGTAGTGTCTTAGCTTTTGAGAAGAAAAAACTACAACAAGACAGGATTTTTCAACAATAGTATAACTATGCTCATAGGACACCATGGTCCTACTTATGTAATATATGGCTCTTTCTTTTCCTTTTTCATCCTGTTGTGCTAGCAAAGCTTCTAGTGATGTGTCGGTAGTAGAAATGTAAAGAAGAAGAGGCTTTCCCTGAATAGGAGCCATTAATACAGGTGGATTAGCTAGATATCCCTTGATTTGCTAGAAATGTTTCTCACACACTTCATCCCATTTGAATGTAAATCCTTTATGCAGTGTTCTTGTGAAAGGTTGTGCCTTATCTGCAAGTTGGGAGATAAACCTTCTAATAGATTGGAGTTGACCTTGCAAAGTCCTAACTTGGCTAATATTGCGAGGAGGTTTCATGTCCATTATTTCTATTACCTTTTCAGGGTCAACCTCAATTCATTTTTCCAAAATGATGTACCCCAACAATTTTCCAAAAGTTACACCAAAAGCACACTTTCTAGCATTCAGTCAAAGCTTGAATTGTTCCATTCAATCCAGAATCATTTCTAAATCTGCTAGATGAGTATCTCTCCTTGTTGATTTTTCTAGGGTGTCATCTACATAGTCTTCCATATTTTTGTGCATCATATCATGAAATATAGTAGTCATATCTCATTGATATGTAGCTCCAATATTTTTGAGACCGAAAGGCATGAAATTCCAACAAAATGTGCCCCATGCACATGTGAAAGCGGTCTTCTCTTGATCCTCAGGAGCTATTCCTATATAGTTATAATCAGAAAATCCATCCATTAGAGAGTACATCTCAAAACTAGCTATGAGGTATACAATCATGTCAATATTAGGTAATGTAAAGTAATCCTTAGGACAAGCCTTGTTCAAATCCTTGAAGTATGTACAAACAAAAATGGAATTATTATGTTTTGTCACAGGGAAAATGTTAAAAATCCAATCAGTGTATGCTATGGTGCAGAAGAATTCAACCTTCAATAGCTTCTCTAATTCTACATTGACTAACAACGCCACATGAGGATGCATTTTGCGAAGATTTTGCTTGACCGGCTTGATTCCTAGAGCAATTGACAAGTGATGCATAATCAGATCTTTGTCTAATCCTGGCATGTCTGAATAGGACCATACGAAGTTGATTTTATTTTTCATAAAGAACTGGACAAATTCTTTCTTTTCTTGCTTAGATAAAGACTGTGCTAGGTAGATTAGCTGAGGTGCCTCTGTTGTTCCCAAATTTACTGCTTGTGTTGGTTCTATCAGTACCTATGGATCTTTCCTGAAAGTGATTAGGAAGGAGATCAAGATCCCCATCCTTCGGTGTCTTAGAGAGGTTTTCACCATTGGATACGCCTCTTATTTTTACTATTTTTGGTTCTGATACTACCACAAATTGGTTTTCACCATCAAACCTTTTTTTTATTTTTATCTTTTCTCTTTAGGCTGAGGAACTTGATGTCCCTCTCTATCATGTTTATTCTCATTGCACTAGTGGAAGAGGTGAAGAGTTCAATGGCATTCAATTAGTAGGCTAGGGTGTAATCATTAGGAGTAGAAATGAGGTTCAAAGGTTTGTTTGGGTTCCATTCAATGAGCTCAGGATGAACAAGGGGTAGACACCCAACCGGTTCCAAGGATAGAACCAAGTTATCTGGATCAAGGTCCTCAACAGGTAAGAGAAGATCTATGATGACACTCTCTGAAGGATCACATAGACTATGATTCATCCTAACACTTGTAGCAGACGTTGTTGGTAGTACATGGATTCAATCCTTTTGATCTAGATTTAGTGTTCTCTCTTTCTTTTCGATCAGTCGTGTGTTCCAGGAAAACACTCATTGGCATAACCTAAATTCTTAAAGATAGGATATGTGGGCAAGGAGCCATGTCCAGTTCTTGAAGGTCTCAAAGATCCCAAGTTGCTTCTTCTTCTTCTTCTTCTTCTTCTGCTTCATGATCCCATTGTTTCCATTGTTCATTAGTGAGATCATTTCTATAACCAATGGGTGCAAGACAACTTCTATTTCTAGTTGATGCGGAGGCATGGCTAGAGCGCCAATCAAAATCCTAATTCTGAGTAGCACATGCAAGAGCATTCCTAGGTTCCCTCCCAAAACTCTAGTTGGTGTTAGGTGGAAGAGGTGACCTTACCTCATCTTCGGAAGAACAGTCATCATCAAGAATAAGGACAGGTTCTGGTTTGAGATGTTCACTTAGAGGTTCAACAATGCAAACACTTTCTCCACACAGGACATGAGGTACAAACTTGTGAACTACATCCACTTCAATATATATGGTAGCATTAGAGAAGGAATCACACTCATACTCATTGGAGTCTATTTCAATTTAATTAGGAAAGTATTATAGGATTTGACAAACGTCAAATCTTCCCAAGAAACCTGCATGCAAACACTGCTACAAGAAAGAAGAAGACAGAAGAGAGAAGAAAATCAGAAAGCTATGGCGGCCAAAATGAGAGAGACTGC
>MU227760.1:1948079-1969678 GCA_018584345.1 Thuja plicata
TCAATCACCATGCTTAGATCCAATGCCAATTGAAGGATATCAAGCATAACTCCTCACATCTACAATCACAGCTCTGTCACTGCATCATCTATATGAAGAGTCTTCTCTGATTTCTTATGAATGCCTGGAAATTATGATTCCCAATTATTCTTCTGCTTGAAAAAGATCATCAATAGGAGCATATTATCCTTGCCAGGTTGGGATCTATAACCTACCCAAAATGAAAATACTTTCAAATAACCCATCCAGCTTAAAGAAGGAAAGGCAGTGGCAGGGAAAGCCGGCAAGAACTTCCTACCTAAGGAAGACCTAGACCTAGACTCAAACAAGACTAGACCTGACTATGACTTCAAAATCCTCCACTTTGACAGCATGGGTACAGGATGAAAAGTGGGGCAACACATTTGTTCTTATGAAATTCACAGTAGTGATTGTCATTCCACCATTTAGGTTTTATCTTAGGCTCCCAAGGTTTTGAGTTATGGATCGTGATGATCTTATTAGCAACCAATGTCTTTAACGCATCTTCCAAATGTTCTCCAAGAGGAGTAAAATTTTGCTTGGGTTGTGGCATCCAAGGTGCCTTATCTTTCTGAGAGTCTCCAGTGTTCTTAGAAAGATTGTGAGTAACTGAATTATGTCTGGCACCCTGTATGCTATTAGTGAGCTTGAATACTGGCTCATTAGGTTTAGACTCAGGTGAGTCAACTACACCATCGTTAACCACAGAATGATTCTTATTCCAGTATTTAATATTATCCTTGTTATTGTCATTGTTATAAGATTTAGCATCTTTGTTCAAGGTGATATCTCCTCTCCTTACAAGAACATATTTGATTCTCATAGCGATGTCAACTAAGTCACTAAAAGAGATATGTTTTTGCATCTGTACTGCGTAATTCATCTCAAGAACTAGGTTGTTGATGAAGATGTCAATCTTTTCTATTCCAGGGATTTTCCTAGGATATCTTGAAAATATATTTCTCCATCTCTGGAGAAATTTAACAAATGGTTCACCAGTGTATTTCTTAGTGTTGCATAGATTTAGCATCATAACCATGTGTAATATGTTATATGATTAGTGTTGGATGAATCTTTGTACAAGCTCATCAAATGTCTAAATACCAAGTGTGAGCTTTGTGAACCATTCCAAGGCTTGGACACTAAGGCTTCATGAGAATAGTCTCATTAGATATGTCTTCTCAGGCATAAAATCCATACTAAGAGCACAAAATTCCCTTACGTGATCTTGAGGATCACCTTCCCCATTGTATTTGTCACACTTAGGAATTTCAATCTTTGGGGGAAAATGTGGCATGTGAAATTTTTTAGCGAATGGGAAGGGAGATATAGACTCCAACAAGTATTTTCTAGGAGGTTGTTCCTTCACCTTTTTTATTTACCTCAACTCACATCTTATGTCCTGTAGTTGTTGGTTGAGAATAGTAATAGGTGACTCTTCCTCTTTTTGTATGAGTCCCTCAATGTCAAAATCAGGTGGAAGCTTAACACCAGTTGACGCAAGATGCATGAAATACTTGTCTTTGTCCAATTACATGAGAGTGTGCATCATATTTTGAAAGTTTTTGTCTTTTTGGCACTTCCTAATCTCTTCAGAAGTGGTCACCTCTATGGAGGAAGAGGTCCTGGTGTGTTGACTCCGGTGGTCATGTTGGGAACCCCAATCGTAAGCTAACATGGTTGATGCGTTGTGTGAAACCAAGGTTGATGAGTCAAACAAGGGTATTGTTTTAACATGTGGAGCTGAAGTGTCCTTCTGTGAGATCTCAAAATTTGTTTTGGGTTTCTAACAAGAAGGTGGGCCTTGAGCAAATTTGTCAATATATTTTCCCTTGGAATCAAGATCAACTCTTTGACTTCTCATTTGGACCATGTACCATAATCTGTGACTAACGTCTCTAGAGAATCAAGTTGTCAATTCAATGTCAGAGCTTCAAAGATTCATTTGATGAAGAAAGAGGTTGGTTGTTGAACTTGTACAAGGTATCATGTGTTGAGGCCTGAATACCTACCAGACGACACTTGTGAAAAATTTGATAAGTAACCAAGAGCAAAGAGCTAATATAATCAAGAGGTTTGTGACAAGATAGAACAAAGGAAAATGATGAATATAACCACCATATTTGAAATTTGGGAAAGACCATGACAAGCTATAATAGCTATCATCGCAAAAGTGTGACCAAATGATGAATATTTCAAGCTGGAACTGATTTTAACTTAGGTTCCATACGATAATTCATGAGTTCCCATACGACAATACACTGGTCCACATATGATTTTTTACCCTCTAAGTGCTCTTTCATATGACAAATGTAATGGCATGAAATGAAAAAAGATTCTGTAATAGATTTCCACTTGTGCATGAAAGATTTCAGACAATGTAATCTAATTTTTTAGGTAAAAAATCTTGACATTTACTATTTTATGTTATCAACGTGTTCTTGTTTGTAGGATATGTCAAATTTCAAGGTGTACAAACACATCAAGCACAAAGAGTGAAGAACCAAACACTTTCTACCCTATAGTCAAATTGGCTCAGTATCATAATCTTTGCCCACGCTTGATATTCCTTTTCCTCACACAAATTGATATTGGATTTTTTTGGGACTATGCACGTTGTGGGTTTTGCAAAGAGACTCAATGCTCAAATCGCATAAGCCCCCCATGCCACATTTATGTTTTAAAATGTCCTTGGGAATACATATGTTGGGTGTAAAATCTTGGGGTGATCTGGATAAAGTCCACTTGGATCATCCTTGCACAAAGATTATGATACTTTCGGAGGTAGCTTGGGTAGCCTCTATCTAAAAGTGTCTAGTAAGTTCATCCGTTCATGACAACCCCTGGTAGTTTTGCAAGAAAAATTAAGGCATATATCTCGACAAACACCCAAAATGTATAGTCTTGCATGCAATATTGAGACCTTCAACCCTACACAAGTTGAATGCATCTCCCTTGTAGTCTTGTAAACAAGATTAAGACCAAGAATGGCCCTACAAGCACCCAATAAATTGCAGTTCTTTCTTAGTACGATTGAGGCAATGAGGCCCTACAATTGAAGAAGTATTAGAGATAGAAAATATCCATGTCTTCTCTCTCTTTGGAGTGAAGGAAGAATTTGATTATAGTGGGGTGGAAGTAGCCAGGTCTGCTTGTTCCCCACTTGGGTCGTTCCCAAAATATTTCTCTCTTGGTAGGCCCTCTAAAGGTAAATCCAAGAAAAGTAAATGGGTAGCTAGTAGATGTCAAGATTTTTTATTTTCCAAAAGGTCTCCCAAACACATCAAGCACATGTACATTTACCAAAATAAAAGTGTTACTTTCTCAGGTACAAACAAACATGTTTGGGTTTTTGATTCTCAAGAAGAGAAGAGCATACTCCCCTAATGTCTAATCGTACCAAAACAAACAACACTCTAATTAAGCTAGGTGCCTAAGAAATCCACTAAGAAGACACATGTTTTGTTTTGTTGATATGATATCAAGGCAACCTGCAAGCACAACCATTAGTAATCTCAATTCTCCTTTGGAAAGCATCCTAAAAGCATAAAACCATTAGTAGTATAAGTGTAATGGTGTGGAAGTGTAACTTTGTCAAGTGAGTCTTCCTCAAAATGTCCTGCAAAACTAGTTAGGCTACAAAACCTGATAGTAAAAAGATCATAGAAGACACACCAAAGATTAGAAAACAAAAATCAATTCAAGAGAAACCCTAAAAAATGATCGCTTCTTTCCAAACGACAAAGTAAAAAATATAAACTATTAGTAAAACTCGTACGACAATACATTAGTTGTCATATGAAAAAACAGAGTCTCACAAAACCTCATACTACAAATCCAATAGCTTGAAATGATAGAAGGGAGAGAATAAAAGCTCATAAGATAGTATACCTATTCCCAGATGATAAAGTACCACTCTGAGATTTGTCATACGAAAGAGGACAAATAATAGTATGACAGAAAGCATAGTTTTTCATCAAAAATATGTAGAAAATCATGAAAATGAGGCAAAAAAGCAACTTCCTGCCCCACGATGGGCACCAAAAATGTGTGTGGTAAAATGTGTGATCAATATCTGCTACCAAACACTTCAATAAACCATTATATCAAGGGGTTAGCGAAAACATAAGATTCAAGGAACTATCACAAAGACCCTAGAAACCAACTTATTACATCCTAGTTGAAGCGAGTGTGATTCTCATAGATGTCCATCAGATTGGGCATAGAGAAATAGGTGACTTGACTACTCAAAAATGGAAGATTCAATGCAAAGAGGATGAGAAAGATGCATAGACTTGCATACTTGACTTTCAAAACTTAGAAAACAAAAGATGCAATGAGCTATCAAACTATGAATGATATTGAAACTAGAATGCAAATGCAAGCTACTAAAATAAGAATAATGCATCTACTATTAAGCTATGAAAGGAAACTAGAATTCCATTAAGCTAAGAAATGGAGTTAAAAATGCAAGAATGCAAGAAACTACTATTAAAGAAAAGAACTATGAATGCACTAATGAGCTCTAGAATGAAAATAGCATTATAACTCTACTCCAAATCTTCTTGTTATGAATGAGAAAGAGGAGCTATCCCTTTTATAAGAGATTCCAAGGAATGAGTGGTTGAGATTAAGAAGCAAAAGAGATTGATCAATGGTGGAGATGCAATTCCTCTCAATCCATGTGAGATGATAAAGTGATTTGGATTGGTCAACTTTGTGGAGAATAAGACAAAAATTGGTATTTTCTCCCCTTTTATTTGTTTTATTTTGATTTTTGAGTGCACACCCATGTGTGAATGGGTTCACTTTTTTGAATTTAGGACTTTTTTATTTATCCCAATGTTTTATTCTTTTTGGGTTTAGGCTTTGATGATTGATTCAACAAGTTAGGATTAAAATAACATAAGTTTGATTAAATACTCAATAATTTGAAGCCTAGCGATAATGTCTTAGATTTAGGATTTATTAAGACCAAATATTTGAGAAAAGGGGGCCATGGGTTTGCTAGACCATTTTTAGGTGATTACAAGAAGGATATTATTTGACACTAATTTAGATTCAACAATTTTTTGTTAGATGCCCTCTTTATATGATATCACTAGTAATGCTTCTTCTATTCTGATACTCAGACCTTTATAGCATTGTGGTAACAATCTTAGTCTTGTACAACCCATCAATAATATCTTAGACTTGGATAGCAACAATTTTAGTATGTACGGTAGCCTTATAGGGATTTGTGGGTTGTACAACAACCTCCCTTAATCAAAAAAAAATATTCAATTGACCCCTTCTAATGTTGTCCAAAATTTCCTTCAAACCTTTTCCTCTTATATCTCACTCGATTTTCTCATAGTCAAGTAATCACTTCAAATTAAATAACACTATCACAAACAAATTGGTTACCTCAGTTTAAGCACAAATCCTTCTAACTATATATTTCAACAACGAAGAGAATGTCTGTGAAGAGAGATTTTTTCCTCTAAGCCCTTGAGAATAACTTCTCCAATCAATTTCATAAAATTTCCCCAAATACCTAACCCTAACTCTATTTCTTATCCTAAACATAACTCTAATCCTAACCCTAATTTTATTTGTAACCCTAGCCCTAATCTTAACTATAATCTTAACCCTAATCCTAATCTTAATACTAATTAAAATCCCAAACTCCAATTGTAAAATGATATATTCTAACCCTAATTTAACCTTGATTGAACTCTATTCCATAATCCTAATCATAGCAGTAATTTAAACCTAACTCAAAAAATTCTCTTATAACCCCAGTCAAACCATAACCCTGGTTCAACCCTATCTCCAATTATGATGGTAACCTTTTCCCTAATTAAACTATAATCCTAACCTTATTTGAAATCTACCCATAAGTTTACCTAACCCTAATTCTAACTAAATCCTAAAGCTAACTAATCCCAAACCATAATTAAATACTAACACTAAATTAACTTTGACTAGAATTTAACTAGATTAAATTGTAATACTCGTGAAATGCTAGCCAAAATTGAACCTTAATCTAATCCTACTTATAACCATAAATAAACCTTTTTTTGTAATTAATATTAGATTAGAGTTAAATTTAAGTTAGAGTTTGGGCTAAGGTCTATCTTATTTCTAACAATAACCTATATCTAATTGGATTATTGATTATAATAAAATATTATATAATTATTTATTAATTTATTTAATGTCCTCTATATTACATCACGACTATTATTAGTGTCACACATATATATTAATATTTATTAACATATATAATATTCATTGAGAAATATCTTTATCAAGACACTTATTTTCATCACTTTGTAACATATAATACACAGCTCAAGGAGCATATATATCTCCCCAGACATAGGGGAGAGGAACCATTAGCCGCCCAAGCTAACTTCGTGCATCTTAAAATCATAAACCGTAAAGAGGATTCCTCATTTTTTTTGGTGTGTCTTTGTAGGTTAGTTGAGATCTTAAAGCTAAGGTTTTGACTTTGAGGTATTTGTGGATCTCTCTGTAGAGATCCTCGAGCGCAAAGTGGTCAAAAATGCTTATTTCAAAAGTTGCGCCTGGTACCCACCCCCAAACCCCCCAATAGGTGACAATAAAATATTCAAAACATAATCACTTTAGACCCAATAACCAATCGCTATTGCGCCCATGACTAAATTGTTTGTGATTTTGGTCTGTTTAGGGGTGATTATAAAATAATCACTCTAACACTTTAATTGTTTGTGTCAACATCTTATTATAACCTATCGATGACCCCTTTTACCCTCATCTAACCCCATAAATAATCACATTGACACCACTGCTATCTAAGTGGTGCCACATAATCAGCGTTAGGTTACCCATTAATTGCCCATCGATAACCCTAAAACTGTGCTCTTCATACCTTTTTTTGGTCATTTTCCCTTCTCTTTCTTCTCTTTGTGCCTCCTCTCAACTCACGCCGGTCCATCTCCGTGCCTCTTCTCTGCTTCAGGTGATGCTCCAATCATAAGTAATAATGATTTCAAGAGTTTCTTATTGTTCAATGCATGTGTATAACTGGTTTTCATGAATTCCTTGTGTTGCATAACTTGTTTTCATGGTTTCCTTGCGGTGCATAACTTTTTTTTTGTCTATTGTCTTCTAATGGCTGTGCATAACTTATTTTCATGAAATTATTGCAATATATGTGACAAAAATAGGGAACATTATCGATTTAATCATGAGAAGATGTTATATTTCTTTTTAATACAGTGTATTTTTAGTTTGAATCATTTGGCTGACTTATTTCGAGGGCTTAATAATTTCTCTGTTAAATATTTTGAGCATAATCATTTCTAGGTGTTGAGGGTTTCTATCCGTTCTCTTCTAATGCATGTGCATAACTTGTTTTCATGATTTCCTTGTGATGCATAACTTGTTTTCATGATTTTATTCAAGTGATTTTCGTAGTTCCTTAGAGGATTATGAATGCTACATTATCCACTAAAATTATTGCAATATATGTGACAAAAATAGGGATCATTGTCATTTTAATCATGAGAAGATGTTGTATTATTGCAATATATGATCAGGATAGAATTGGGAAATATTGACTAATTGTTCAGTATTTATGAAGGTATTCAAGGAATTTCTAGGCCTATCCCTTCTATGAGAAGGTGTAACCTTGGTTTCACCTTCCTTTTTTTGGTCTACAATTTTGGATTATCTTTCCAACAAAGTAAACGGTTCGCAAATCAGACCTAGGACTAGAAAGTTATGCCTTCTCCAAGTAGGCCTAAATTTTAATATAGTTTTTTTTTAAAAAATTGGTAGTTTTAATAATTTATTTATAATAAACACTATGATGACTCTTCATTTCATTTCCAAGGTATTATAGTGACCCTTGGGATCCATCATGTTTTTATAAACTCTGATTTCGAAGAGAATGGATAACTTTTTGGCTTGCAATTCTATTGTTAGTCTTCTAGTTTTTATATTGAAATTGACAATACCATAGGTATCACACCAGGTATTCATAATTTAGATTAGTGGTGTCAGAGTGGGAGAGCTCCTTTATGCTAATTCACACAAGTTCCTCCTACCAAATATTAGGATATGATACACAAGACTTGTTAGAATATCCACCTTTGAGGCGCACATAATTGAATATGTCAGACGATAAAATTAAGTAGTTGGTGGAAGAAGCTTTAAATAAGAAATGAGAGGAGATTATGAGTCAATTTTCTCTCCTATAGAATCAATAGCCCTCTTAATCAAGAACATTATTTCATGGAAATACCCCTTTCAAAGTGCAGGTAAATTTTGACATCCCAAATTTTGAAGGAAAAATCAATGCTGAAGCTATTGATAATTGGTTATCAAAATTGGATAGGTACTTTTCTGTAAACGATTTCCCAGATGCAAAAAAAATAATGTTTACTCTCCTCAAAGCTGAAACCCATGTGAAATTATCCTGAAAAGACAAATTATCAAATAAAGAGCGGGAATTATCTGATGGAAATGGCTTGGAAATATCTTTTGATAAGAAGCCCACATTGGGAGAATTTGTGGAATGTATAAAAGAAGCATACCTTCCTGAGGATGTCTATGAGTAGAAATACATAGAATGACAGCTGCTTTGATAGAAGAGGGATCATACTATGCAAGATTACACCAACACATTCCATTCACTTTCAACAAAACTTGGTATTGAGGATTCGGAGAAGCATCAAATTCTAAAATATCGTAGTGGACTTCATAGGAATATTCAAACAGAGATGGAATTTTTGAATATTGAGACATTGGAAACTGCCTATAAATATGCTACCAAAATTGAACAGAAATCCAAGCAGAAAGGGAAGAGGGACTACTTTCTAAATAATAAGTCAAGGGTTGAAGGTGAAAATAAATCTGTAGGAAAATAGGTGACCAAGGAACCTCACTCAAACTCACTTAAGAATACATGGTGGGCTACAAAAAAGACACAGAAAAATATAGGGATGTGGTGTGAGATGCATAAGTCCCCGACCCATAATACAAAGGATTGTCGCAGTATTAAAAATCTCATGACAAAAATATGACGAGAGGAAGTTGAATCTGAATCATCACCAATAGATACTTCTGAGCATAAGGAGAATGATTCTGTCACAGAAGCATACCCATATGCCATAGTTTCAACTGCTAAATTAATGCATCGTGAAGATGAAGAGAGACTTTTTCATTCACATATGTGGGTTGATGGAAAGACTTTACATTTCATTGTTAACAGTGGGAGCTAAAATAATTTGATATCTAGGGAGATAGTCAAAAGATTGAATTTGAAAGTGATAAGACACCCACAACCAAACTCTATGGGATGGGTAAATGAGGGATAGGATATTCAAATAAATCAACAGTGTCTCCTTCCATATTCAATCAAGCCTTTCAAGGATGAAGTGACATGTGATGTAGCACTGCTGGATGTATGTGATGTCTTGCTAGGGAAACCCTACATTTATCATAGGCATGGAGTGTATGAATCCAACCCACGTAGTGTTACAATAAATATTGGTGGGAAGAGGTATCAAATACCAGAGGTATGTCCAACACAAACTACTTCCTTGATTAGTGCTAAAAAATGTAAACTCTTGATTGCTAAAACTGGAGGTTTTTTTTTACTCATGGTTCTCCCTGAACAAACAAACTCGGTTGTTCTTAATACACATGTTAAGGTATCCATAACAAAAAATCAACTAAATCAGATGGATAAAATTTTGAAAGAATATCATAGTGTGTTTAAATCACCAGTGTGAGTTCCAACACACTGTCAAGTCAAGCACTCTATTGATTTAATCCGAGGCACACCACTACCACATGAGCCAATATATAGAAGGTCAATTTTAGAAAAAGGTGAAATCAAGAGACAAATTCAAGAGTTGATTCAGAAAGGACATATTCATCCAATTGCTTCACCTTGTGGCAGTCAAATTGTCCTTGCTAAAAAGAAAGATGGGACATGAAGACTTTGTGTTGATTATAGGGCATTGAACAAAATCAGTGTGAAAAAATAGATATCAAATCGCTCGAATTGATGATTTGTTGGACCAACTTAGGGGGGCTAATTTATTTACAAAAATTGACATGAAATCTGGATATCACCAAGTACCAATTGATCCAGTAGATGTGTAGAAGATTGCATTTAAATCTAAGGAAGGTTTATTTGAATGGTTGGTTATGCCTTGTGGCCTAACAAATGTTTCTTGGCTAAACAATTGTCTTATAAACACATAGAATTGGACTGCTACTTCAGGATTGGACACCCTAAATGGCTGCTAAGTAGATTATTTAGTCTCATTTAATTATTGACCAGGGACGTAAACTTGGAATGGTATTTGCAAATTATATGCTTTAAACCTTCTTGATTCTCATGGCTAAACCTATGGAATTTAAATACATTATACTTCAGGAATCTAAAAAATCTCAAGTGAATGTGTTTTCTCTAAGAAAATAGTAATCACAAATAGGGGTTACTCTACTCACCTATGCTGCAGGAACAATCCACCAGTTCTGTTACTAGTGGCTGCAGGAATAACAAAGTTCTATTTACTTCTTAATGAATAAGGAAATAACTTCTAATCTAATAAATTGATTCACTCACCAAGTGGACCCCATTGGATGAGTTAATAGAAATGCAATCAAGATAAGAGACTGAAACTCAAATTATGCACTCTATTCATTCATGGAGAAAATGTACTTGGAAAGTAAAAATAGTGTTATATTGTCAACTTCTATTCTAGAAATTATATCAACTAGCTCGCCACTCCTGAGAGCTATAAAATTCAGCTTATTTAAAGAGAAACTACACTACTCCCTAAATCTAGGATCACTCCATTAATGAGGATCACTAATGGATACAAAGTGCTCATAATAGAAAATATCAAACAGCAACAGAAAGTCTTCAAATTCTTCCCAAGATATAGCATGCAATGGTTCTAGATCTACACATAGTGTTTACTTAGGAACTGAATTGACTTGTTCCTCCGTGAAAGTCTTGTAGTACACCCTTCTTCAACTGCTGACTTCATTCCTTCGATAAGATGTCACTTTTGTAGCAACGGTTGTTGTTGACTCCTTCAGCACCACGCTTCCATTCTTGAATGCGCCATGACTTGATTCCTACAAAATGGTTAGCACACACAACTTCTGACACATAAATATATTTTATCATTTAATACTAAGAAATAAGTGTTAGTTTCCATTTGATACTCTTGCATGGCATTCGGCTACAGGAAGGAGACTACCCATAAACATAGCATAGGAGATAGGATTATTTACTAGCATGAAACTACTTATATCCCACAACTTCTATCCATTAGTTCCAAGAAAAATACATCATGTTCCTACCATCCATTTACCTACTTATGTCTTTACATATATAAAATATACATATAAAATCATAAGTTTGAAGTCTCTGTTTCATGAGCAAACTGCTGGAACAGAAAGTAAGAAACATGGAAAAGATGGCCTTTTAAGAGGCTCATCATTCCCCCAAACTGCACTATTTTTTGTCCCCATCAATCATGAAATTACGGATCCTGGCCCTAAGCCTCAGGTCACTGGCGGTCTTTTCACCTGGTTCATCAACAACATAGTTGAAATATCCATGGTTGTCCCAAAGCCTATCCCACCTCTGTCTTTCTTGAATCATATAATGATCTTCTGCACTCTCATTTACTGTTAGTAAAGGCTATAGGAGGATAGGAGGTTGAAACCTTAAGGGTATCCAATAATGTAGTTGTGTTCAGCCTAGCATTATAAACCATGGGGCTCGGTGAGTAGAAAGAGTTAAATTTTGTGGAGAATGAGGTTCCCTAATTTTTAAGTCACGGGGCATCTGTATTCACCTCTATCTGTAAGCTACAATCACAGCCTCAATATCTTGTGAAGAATGTTGTTCCCAATCTATGTATACCTACTCTCTGACTAGAAGAACCTTGCGAGACCCACTAGGATTCATTGTGATTGAGATCCAATCAAGGAAAGTCCGCCTAGTACTCTAAACTTCAGGTCTCATCATGAGGTGTGTATCTATCTCACTATCTCTATATGGTAGGGCATGGTGCTATCTACTAATCTCATTCTAAATCCAGGGCATTACTGCCCTCAACTGAACATCTCCTATGTATAGAAGTGAATTCCAATCCCTTTTGTCTGGCACAGCTAAATTGTGTAAATAGAATTCACATAACAGGTTTTTGATGGGCATGGGTGCTGATTGGAAGGCATCATAAAATTTGTGGGGTGTAGCAATTGAAGGATTTAATCCCTCTACAATCCTTGTCAATTAAAATTTAACAAATTGTTCCTTAAGGAACAGAGCATAAAATGGAGAAGGTGACCTACATGCCACTGCTGCAGGAATCAATTCAGTAATTTTCTCAATTCTCCTTTCCAATACTACAATCCAATTTATTTTATGTTCAATTTGACAAGCCTGTTCCCATGTAAAGTTTTGGTACAAACTAAATCCTGGTGCTAAAGGTGTGGATAAATCCGGTGGTGGCATGGGTTCTTGCTGAATAATATTAATCCACCCGGATGTAGGTTGAGGGATTTTTACTACTTCCTCTTCAGTGGAATTAGCCCCTTTTCCTTTGTCATGAGTTTTTACTAAATTCTCTACTTGGGAGGATTCGTCAATGGAGGCATTTCCTTTTCATATGACAAGGGTCTTCACTGAATCATCTACTTGGGATGATTCAGCTGCTTTGACTAGCATGTCTAATCCGTCTCTACTCATTTGTTTAAACACTTCCTCAACAATGTCCTCATCTACTGTAGGGAATTCATCAGGGGGTAGATTTTCTAAACTGTCATCAGAATCATGCCCGTCAAAGTTATTGAAAAACCCCTCTACTTCCTCAAAATCCTTATCACTTTCTATCCTGATGTAATCAATTTTTGGATCAATTGTAGCTTCATCATCCATAATGTGGGCTAGGGTGTCACTTTCTGTTCTTTTTGGAGCTATTGTCTCCAAAGAGGATTTCTCTGTGGATTCAGAGGATTCAAAATTTATAACTGAATCAAGGGTTTTGTATGACTTACTGATACTAGCTGAAAGTCTAGCACTTTTTCTGACATGGGTTTGAAAAGAGCTCAGAGGCTCCTTACGTTTCTTCCTGCTGGAGGACACCTCCTCCGTAATGGCTATAGGAGGTTCTTCTAGCGTCTCCTCCTTGGGAAAGGGCAAGGGTTCCTCAGCTATTTTACCAACATGTTCATTATTAGGTGGTTGTTGTTCTAGAGTCATACCCTCTATCTCAATGGTTTTACCCTTGTCCTTCATGTCAGCAGACCTAGTTTCCTTGGAAGGTGAAGTATCAAGAGTGACATTGGATTCCCTAGTTTTTCCTTTCTTTTTATCAGACACAAGAGTACTAACATTGCAAAATCTTTCCTAGATAGGGTAGGTCTAGAAGAGGACACTTCAGGAATGGGTTATGTTTAATGAATTAATTTACGAACCCTCGTTGCCATATTAACCCTACTACCTACACCCTGGCCTCTAGGGCCAACCAAACTAGGTGCTATTTCTTCCATGGCCAAGAATTTTTCCCAAGTCCCAATTGATTGTTTAATTAACTCCCTTTCTACAACTAGATTAATTAAACAGTGATGGGAAATAGATTGAGATTTTCCTAACTGTACAAGAGACGCTTTCTTTTTCACAATATTAAAAAGAAAACTAGGTAAGTTTACTGGCTTGTTTTCATGGAAAAGGGCACTCAGAATCTTGAAATGCAGTCCATGGAGGTACTTGTAACGACCCTCATAGGTGAAGTAGGATATTATGAATGTAGTTAGCTGCACTAACTCCATGGGTAATGATGTTCTTGAAGTGCTCTACTTCTTATCAATATCCAACCCTAGGTCACCATGTAGGGTAAATAATGTCTGGCTGAGCGCAAATCAATATCTTCACTCCACTTTTCTCCTTCCTGTGGAAACTTTGAAACTTATTCCATGATGTCTTCTGATAATTCTATCCTTAGATAGGCTACACTACTACAAACCCATTGTTCAGAGTATTTAGAAATTGAAAATCAATTTCTTCATCAAAGCCATTAAGGCTTAAGCAGTAATCCAACCATCCCAGTCTCTGAAACAATTCACAGGCAACCAGATCCCCAAGTAACACTTGATGATCTGTAGGATCGTGCCTCTGAAGGTCTCCGCTCATTGTGGATGATAAAAATGGCTCTACAGGAACTACTAAGACACTATGGAAAATTGGAAAATGCAGGACTTCTTACGGACGCAAGATGTTTTTTACAAGAAAAACTGAAGTATAGAATAGCTTTTAACTCCACGCAAATAAGCATTATTTCAAATGGTATTCATAAATACATTCACACATGTTAAGGTTTACCACCCAAACGTGTCACAAAAATGTCATTATTAAGTGAACCTTAACTTTAAATTGTTTTTAAATCACTATGACTTAATCATGAAAGGATAGATAAGCTCCCACATGACGGCGATCACCGTGAAAAGACAAGAAAGAAATAAATTTTGCAATAAATTTTGCCTTTTTGCATGCTAAAATTGATTTGGAAATATTTGAAACAAGCATTAAAATAACCCCTCCCCACAACTAAGTGTAAGGCATGGGTCCCACCAAGCCATTACGTGCAAGAATAAGAAAAATAAAAGAACACTCTTTTCAAAGTAATAAATGAATAAAATAATATATGTGCAAAAGTATGTGTTACTAACTTGAGAGTTGCTGCAGGAAGAGTGTACTACTATGCTACACACACCATTGGAGTGATGCAATGGAAGGGACACATGGTAGAGAGAGGAGGTGAGGTGGATTTTTATTTCGGAGAAAGAAATTCATGGGAGTGAAATATTTATTATGGAAGCTGGGATAAAATCACAGCTTGGCAGAAATATGGGTGGAAGACCTAGATGCTTCAGTTGTAGGAGTGGAGCTATCTAAGCTCTGTTGGAACTTCTGCAGGAAGTCTTGATGACTCACAGGCTTGTGATATATCTTAAGATGATGCCTGTTTACAAGGAGTTTGAATTTGACATGATCAATTGTAGATAGTTGAATGGCACCATTATCAAAAACTGAGACTATTTCATAGGGCCCTAACCAACGTGTCTGAAACTTTTCGGGAGTATGTTGATAGGGGGAGTCATAGAGAAAAGCCCAATCACCAATGTAAAACTTCTTTTCCTTGATGAATCGGTCATGCCACTTCTTGAATTGCCTCTATATCAGTTCTGTGTTGTGAAGTGCAGACTTCCTATATTCATCCAATCCATTGAGCTATAGGAGCCTATCCTTTTGTGGCTTGGTCAGGTTAATATCTAACTCTAATGTCATTCTGAGAGCCTTATGGTGAAACTCAATAGGCATGGATGTAGATTTTCCATAAACCAACTCAAAAGGAGTAAATCCAGTAGTGGTTTTCCAAGTTGTTCGATAAACCCATATGGCTTCAGGAAGGCGAGCAGCCCAATCCTTTTTTTGTATAGCAACTATTTTGGTAAGAATGGCCTTTGTTTCCCAATTTGTGATCTCAACCTGCCCATTGGCTTGAGGATGGTATGGTGAAGATTTACCATGCCTCACCGTGTACACATTCATCAATTCAACAATAAGATTAGAGGTGAACTGTGCCCCTTGATCTGTTACTATTTCTCGAGGCACACCAAACCTAGTAAAAATAAACTCATAGAGAAAATCTACTACCTTATGATCCCTTGCATGCCTCATTGCTTTTGCTTCAACCCATTTTGTGGCGTAATCAGTGCATACTAATATATAAGACTTACCATGGGATGATGGCTCAATGGGGCCAATGAAGTCGATGCTCCACTTGTCAAATGGTGTTACCACCACCTAAGGCTGCAGGGGCATTTCATCAGACTTGGTGGGGCATCCCATCCTTTAGCATTGGTCACAGTTCCTGGTATGCTTAGCTACATCTTTATGTAAGGTAGGCCAGTAATAACCAGTTTTCAACACCTTGTATGCTATCCTTTTTCTGGAAAAATGGTCACCACACGTCTCATCATGATATTCCTGAAGGATGTCATAGGTCTCATCTTCGTGAAAACATCTGTGGGTGACTTGATCAGGACTTGTGTAGAACATAAATCCAGAGATCCATGAAAATTTGAAGCTCTTCTCAACCAGCAGCCGGCGTTCATGTGGTCAAAAATGAGGTGGTGTTCATCCTGTAGCAAGATAGTTGGCAATGACAGCATACCACAGATTCTAAGTTGCAATAGAGAATAGGTTCTCATTCGGTAAGCTGTCATCAATTGTTGTAGGATCATTAGGAACTTGTAATCTAGAGAGTAAATCAGCCACTACATTAGCTTTTCCTAGTTTATCAATGATAGTTATATCAAACTCATGCATGAGGAGTAACTAGCGGGCTAACCAACTAGAAATGGCGTGTTTATTCATCAAGTATTTGATTGCTGAGTGATCATTATAAACAAATACTTCATAACCGGTTATTGAATGTCTGAATTTATTTAGTGCATAGATTACAACAAGCAGTTCCTTTTCAGTAACAATATGATTTAGTTCAACACCTTGCAAATTTTTGCCAATGTAATAAATGGCGTGCTCAATTATACCTTCTTTTTGTCCCAGAATTACCCTAATGGCATAGTCAGATGCATTAGTGTGGATATGAAAGGGAAGCTTCTAGTCAGGACCTCTAAGAATAGGGGTCTTTCTCAACACCTCTTTCAACTGCTGAAATGATAGCTCTGTTAGCTCTTTTTCTTGTAGAATCAGTATGTAGCAGTGAATTCTTGACTCTTTAATTCCCAATTTAGATTCTCATAGGGAAAAGGCTAATTAACAAGGATGAACATCCTTCTACACTTTGGGCTCCACAAACCCAGGAGGGTGCCCCTTCAACATAGTACTATCTCTCAGTAATTATAACAGTGGATTAAGGATTCATGATCCTTCTTCTTTTTAAGCCACCAAGCTTAGGAAGGCTAACCTATTGATTCTCTCTTCAAGGAATCACTAAAGTGAATTGTACTGAATATAATTATCTAGACATGTACTTAAGATAACATAAATATAATGAATGATTAATATTGGATTGATGATAACAACCACTTGTCAACATTTTGGCCAGTGCCTAATCATTGGTCATAGAGTCAGAATAAAACATACATACACTAGGGATAATTAATTGAAATACAAATAAAACCTTAGATGGAATGCCTTACAAACTATCTTTTCATCCTCACACCCCTGTGTCAAATTCCTACATAAACCCTAACCCTCTGTAATTATCTCCAAGATTTAAACTCTCCTTGAAAGTAACTCACAAACAATGACATAGCTATCTTATAACCAGTACACTTAAGATGCCTTACAAATTAAACATACAAGAGCCAATAGAAAATGAAAAAAGACATCATTGGTATAAAAATTGAGATTCCATTGTATTTTATTAATATAAGCCTAATCTCAGTACATTAAAATTGATTCAAAACCAAAGCCTAGACACAATTCAGAAGTTTGCCTTGCAGTCTTCTTTTTACCATCCTCTTCAAAATATTACAACTTAGCCCTAGCCATCTTGGAATCCTTTTAGAAAATAAGGATGCAACAAGCTTCGTATGACTAGGCTATAGGACAAAACATACATTTCACAGATGAGACAAAAATCAGGTGGAGATAATAATAGTTCTTTGTTACAAGTTATGCAATCCTTTATCTTATGACCGCCTGAATGCTTGCAACTGCCCTGAGGTTGTTAGGTCCTTATCATCTGGGCTTTGTCATCTTCATTGATGTAAACCTTGCACTTGCCTTTATCCAGACAGCTAGCCATCACTAGTGCTCGTTGTCACTCCTATACTACTACTTTCTGTTATTGGAGTGACAATATCGTACTTGCTAATCCAGGTGGTAAACACCTCATCATCCGGCCAACTAAAGATGAGAACCTCATATTTATGGTTGTTGAACTCCTCCCAATCAGCACTGACCTTTTCAATCTGTGATTCCCAAGATTCAAAAAATGCCCTGGACTTGTTGAGAATGTCAATAGTTAACACAAACCAACATATGTTTTCCAATGTAATAATATTGTTTGTCCTGTTGGTTAGTGCTTCATTCAATTTCCTGAGCCATAGGGCTTCATTTTTTATGTTTCCATCCTTTTTGAACATATTGGGAAACATGTCATATCTGTCTCTAGAGAACTCACCTCTTAAGGTCTCTATCCTTTTGATGATCATATTCTTCTTGATATCCAAGTCAGCCATCAATTTAAGGCATTTGTAGGTCCTTGTCAAAATGATATCAATATTATTTTGTTCCTTTGAGGTAGAATAGAAAGATTTTACATGGGATTTCTTCCCCTTCCAATTATCAATTATCAAGTCCTAATGCTCTTTATCTTCATCATATTTTCTAATCATGCTAACAATCTTCTTTCCCATCAAATAGAGGTTGGAAAGATTAGCTTCACCAGCACACCTCTTGAGGTTATAGTGTATTTTATCACAATGCCTCTACTTTACCAATTCCTCAGCTTCTTTGTATGCAGGGTAGTCCTCAGGATCCCTCTTGCCTTCTTCCTCCAACCTTGATCTTTCATTAATCAGCCTGTTCTTTTCAACTTCTAGCTCTACTCTCTTAGCATGAATTACCTCTTGGGTAGTAGGAATTAAGGGTGCAGGGGATGGGGGATAAGTCACAAATGGACTAGATGAGGAGGGTTGGTTAGATCCCTGAGTAATCATCACTTGGGGCATTAATTGAAGAGTCTGCCTCCCTTCAAGAACTGCTATCATGTTGTCCTTTTGTAGGGACTTAACCCTTTCATCATTATAAGCCTTCAGTACAAATTCATACTTTTGATTCAGGCTATTATAAGCTTCTTTCTCCTTCTCAGCCACTCTCAGGCTCATGTTAGATGTTTGTAAGACAAGATTTTCTGCCTCAGTTCCTGAAGTATCAGAAACTCTTTTGACAATGAGGCTTCTTGTATCCTCAATTTTATCATCTTCCTTCAATCTTCTTTTGTCTTTCTTCTTCAATGACTAGGTTACCAAGGTTGCATAATCTTCACTAAACTGGGCACCAATTGATGTCCCAGACGTGCTCAGTGGTTTTGCCTCTTTTCTGAATGAGGTAGGATGAAAAATCCCTGTTTCTTGACTAATTCTCTACCCTCTTCAAGGGTGATCTTATCAAATCTAGATACTAGTTCCTTCTTAACCTCCTTTTCTATATCATCTTTAGTATAATTGGGCTGAGCTTCCTATATATTTTGACATTTATCATTGAATTCATCAATGTCAATTCTCCATAGAAATTGAATGAATGCCCTAGTCTTGACAAAGTTGTCATCTGACAAGAACTCCTCACTGGCTTGCTTAGTCATAGGGTCTAGTTCTTTACCTGTGAAATCTTCTACTGTGAGGTCAACATTTGTATGCCCAGGTGCCTCTGGCATCCCTGGGTAGTAACACAAACTTCACCAGTGTTCCTCAATTGAACCAATTGTTCAACAATGGCTTGGTCATCAAAATGCATAGGGGATTGGGAGGGAGAGTACAAATCACTCTCTTTCTCTTTTCCTTCCACCTTTTGTCTCTTGGGAGAGGGAACTTCTTGGGCACTAGTACTTTCTGGCCTCTTTCCTTTATGTGAAGGAGGTTTATCAACTTTGGGCATGATAGTAGTGTACCCTCTCCTCATGTATACTACATAATCCCCTGGTGGGACTACTCTTCCTTGTTGAATTTTTCTCAAAACAACATGACCCTTTTCTGGCTCAGCTTCCATTATCCTTTGTTTCTTCTCATTAAGGGTCTGCATGATTCCCTTAAATAAATTCATCAAAGACTCAATTTTCTTGGCCCAAGGGAAAAACTCTTTCAGAGGATCATAAGATTTGTCAAAATTGTGTACAAAGTCCAACAACTTCTTGTACACAAGCCATTTTTATTTCCTGATCTCTTGGTCACCTAGGTCAAAAATATTTTTGATAATATCCTCTGGGTAATTAAACTGATGCTCTAATGTTAAGCACTTGGTTCTTTTTTTGAACATACCCATCACAAAATCTTCATTATCTGCACACCTAGATACAGATGTTGCTAAGTGATAAGGTTCAAAATACTTATCAAATTGTGTCCACCTACCCTTTGTTATGATGAAATGATGGGCTCTGGTGAGGGTAGGGAAAATGCTTCCCTTCATTTTGTCTGCTAGGGCTTCCTCGTGTAGTCCACCCAATTGTCTTATAATCTCTTCTATCCTAATATTTAGATGGACTTTGTAGGGAAGCACATTAGGGGTTCCCCTGAATCCATAAACCCTTATTACTGGAGAAACAGGGTACAAAATCAAATCTCCCTAATTATGGGCAATCTTCAATTCCGGGGAAAACTCCATAGGTCTCAAAAGCCTCATCATATCAGTGTGGATCCTGGCATTTTGATTGCAAAACAATGATCTAATCCTAGTGTAAAAAACCCTATCAAACTAAACATAACTAGCTTCTTTTCTATCCGATGATAGATCAGCACTCCACATCTGAACAGGAAAATCTTCATTACCCTAGAACTTAGTCAATTCCATCTCTTCCTCAAAGAAATCAGAATTATTGGATAAGAACATGTGCATCATAAGGGAATACCATCCCATTGGTTTAAGTATGTTGTTGTCCTGGATTCCTGCCAAACCTTCATGCATTTGTTGGGCAATGTAAGATGCAAAGTCAAAAACTACTAATAGGTGGGGATGTAGAATCTAAACCACCATGAGCATTGTCTGGATAGGCATTGTTACTTCTTCATCTACTCCTAGAACCTAGCATAGGGCACTATACATTTTCTTTTCCTTACTATTGAAATAATGCAACTTGAATGGCTCTAGTGTGTTAGGCCCCACTACAATCAAGTCTCTTATCTTGTTAAAGTACCCTTTCAAAGCCTCATTTCTATAATATTCCCTCTGGGTTTGGTATACTTCCTTAAAGTATTCAAAGTTAATATCATCCATTTGTATTGAGGTATCACTCAACTTGAAGATTCTTCTAATTTCATCAGCTGAAACAGTCAACAACACATTTCCCTTTGTATCCCTGACAACCCTAGATACTTTTTCATAAGTGTTAGCAATCATAGTGAACAAATCTATATCCACAAACACCCTGGGAACTATCAAATTTCCTTCATCTAAGTCCCATATGTTACAATCTAGGGTAGGAGCATTTCTTTGGCTATATGCAATTCTAAATAGAGTAAAACCATTAAAACTAGTTTTAACATCTTTTGCCCATCTACTTGAATCATACAAGCCTTCTCCTATTTTAAAATGGGGATGTGTTGGAACTATTCTCTTGATTTGGGTGGCATCACCCATGGATCCTTTCAATTGTCACAATAGATCCTCCCTAACAATTCTCTTTTGGTAATCTACTTCTTGATGGGGAGGTCACCTTGCTCTCTGAAATTCCTACTCTCTTCTAGGAATCTCACCAGGAATCCTATTCAATTCAGGACTCTCTAGACTCACCCTTGAGTCTCTTAGGGCTGCTCTCAGACCCTGA